>OY992883.1:6603674-6721174 GCA_963921405.1 Cepaea hortensis | reverse complement strand
GTCAGACAGACAGACAGATAGACAGACAGACAGACAGACAGACAGACAGATAGATAGATCCCCTCCAGGGCCTGGAAGAAGCCGGGCCGGGTCAGCTAGTATATATATATATATATATATATATATATATATATATATATATATATATATATATATATATATATATATATATATATATATATATATATTATGAACACTAATAGAAAGGTCAATAGCGAAACCGAGAGACATATATTTGTGCTTCATAAATTATACTAAGGTATTTTATAAAGTAAATCATGATGAACTGATTACAGTATTGGAAGATATCAACATTATGGGAAAGATTTAATAATAATAAAGAATATTTACTGGAACAAAGTAGCAGCAATTAAAATGGTAAACAAAGAGGGTAGTTACGAACAGATAAAGCTAGGAGTACTATAGGGATGTGTCTTGTCACAGGATCTCTTCTCCCTCTATAGCGAAGTAATAATGAGAGGGATCAAAGAGAAGCCAGGAATACCAATCAGAGGTTATAATATGTTCTTACTCACCTCAGAATACGGAGATGTCTATAGTGAATACACTTGTTCCGATTGTGAGGTGAAAAAGAACATTTTTTTTTCGTCGTCATGCCTCAATGTAGTTACCGGAGGGTCTTCTCCGTGGCTATGTGTTGTGTTTTGTGTGTGTATTTGTTTGTTGATGAAGGCTAGTCGCCGCAACGTCATGTATGTGTTGTAATTCTGATGTGTAAAGCTGCATTACTTTGTGTTATTTTATATTATTTACATTATTTTGTTTACATATTTATACAGGACCAGGACACCTGGAGTAGTTTACAATAAATAGGTGACAGAATGAGGACTGTAAAATATGCGACAACAGGATCCAAAAGAAAGATCATCATCATGTGATATGCAGATAATTGTGGGCTGCCATCTTTCGCCATCTCACACAATTATCAGAGTCGTGGATCAGTTGTGTGAAGAAAGATACAATTCCAAATAGATCGATGCTTACATTCAGTACGAAACCTGATGTTGATTATGCGAATAGTGTCAATGCTATTTACGAAGAGCCCTGCAGTCCTGGAAAACATTTTTTTTTACAATTTAGTTTAGTAAACGGATCGACGTCACGGCACACGGGTGTAACCCAGAAGTGCTCCGTTGAACTCCTAACTCAAGCCTGAGTCAGGAGAATCTCACCTCAGTGGACGATCTTCTTAGCACTGGCGAGGATCCTGAAATACTTTCGGTAGAAATGTAACACGAAATTTTTGCCTGGGTAGCGCCGTTAGTCTACTTTTTTTTTCGATTTCCAACTGCCAAGGGATGTTTTACGTGTGCAACAATACACACGGGCGTCCGATCCACTACTCACAGACCAGGGGTAATTTTGTTACTAGAAGTCCACGTGAAAAAATCCCGGCCCTCACCGGGGCTTGAACCCAGGACGTCCAGCACTCGAGGCAGACAACAAACCTCAAGACCACTCAACCCAACAATTATTTTTGAACCGACCCACGACATTAGCATGCTGCAAAAACTAAAATCTCCCTTTTCCCCCAGTTTCTTCACAACCTCACTACCTATTGTTCAACTTTGACAACATCAACAAAAATTGGAAATCAAACAAGACCTGAGACTAAACAAATATAAATCAGGTACAGTACATGACAGCGTAAAAAGATGGAGACCTGATCATAATGTCTCAATTGCTATTCATGATCCTTTCTCCTCTTGCGTACTGGTAGGGTTGATCACTTTCTCCTCTTGTGTACTGGTAGGGTTGATCACTTTCTCCTCTTGTGTACTGGTAGGGTTGATCACTTTCTCCTCTTGTGTACTGGTAGGGTTGATCACTTTCTCTCCTTGTATACTTGTAGGGTTGACCACTTTCTCCTCTTGTGTACTTGTAGGTTTGACCACTTTGGGACTGCTGTCATCGATGGCCACTTTATATCCTCTCCAACATCTCTGAAATACCGAGATCGTGACCTTAACCCCGTCAACACATCTGGAAAGTGGACACATAGCTTTCTTCAACCAGGTCATCAAAACTCTCCTGAAACACCTGTCCAAACTGGCAAACACGATAAAGTTCACACAAGAGTGAGTTGATGTCAAAAGTATAAACCCCTCATGCATGTGCGGGTATTCCTGCCTACTTGGGGACAGCCTCACATAAAAATGGTGGTAAATCTCTGGACCTAACAGAACCAAAAACCCGCCAAACACAGTCACCAATAGTCGAACACTTCTCAGATTCTCCCTCAGCTGTTTCATTTTTGTGTCAGCAAGTCGAACATTTCTTGTGTCATCATTGTTTGTCGGATGTAAATAATCAGTTTTTCTGATGGCATGTATTTGTCTTCTCGTTATTATTGTTAAATGAGTGTATATGAAACAGAGAACGGCTGTTAAAACAAAATGAAAATATGGAAGTAGGACTTCGGATTTAAAATGCGCGATTTCCCAGTAGTATTTTAATGTGAATATGAATCCGTCCAAATTAACCAGCAGAGAACTGGCCCATGCTACTGTTACTCCAATTAAACTAAAACGACGAGAGATTAGTCTTTGGTGTAAAAATGGGCGAGAAATAAATAGCCATCGTTCACCAGAAACGATAAAAATATTCATATAATTAGAAAAAGTATTGATGATATACGGCAGGTAGAGCAATCTGTCCTTATGATGTCTTGAAGTAAGGGGGATGCACATCAGACTATCAGCTGATATAATTATCAGACGAATCATGCCACAGAATGAAGTGAATATATCGCTAGCTGCCAGCGAGGAGATGAAAATGTGCGTGCTGGTGCGGAGAAGATGGCTAGAACAAATGGTTACCAACAGCAATATATTGAGAACCACTGATATGCTCATTATTACACCTTCAAGAATTATTTCAGTAACTGTAGCACTGCCGCCTTCCGTCCATTCTCCTTGAATGCAGCTTTTATTTGTTGACGAGTTGTCCATTTCTAAGCAACCTGTGAGTTCAGAACAGAATATACTGCATCAGGAATAATGCATGCTCAAGTAATAATTTACACTTATAGAAGAGAGAGAGAGAGAGAGAGAGAGAGAGAGAGAGAGAGAGAGAGAGAGAGAGAGAGAGAGAGAGAGAGAGAGCTGTAAACATTACAGGCGACGACACAACATACTAGGGAGAGTCATCAAGTAATAGGAAGTTTATTACAATGTGTATGGAAGAGTATGGACACCGTAAAATCATATTTCAGGACACAAACTTGCTCATAAGTAATACCTCATTCTGGGGTCGTGAGTATCGATCATCGTACACATGCGCAATAGCGATTACAAAATGGGCACCCTTCTATCGATTTGCATCGTGGAAGAATAACGAGACTTTTTGGGGGGGAGGGGGGGGGGTGATTTGTCGTCAGAGAATGTGAAACATAACAATGATGGTTCAGTATGGAGGTAGTTGTTTGAGTCAGGGGAAAGTGCGTAACTGGGTAGAAAGATGCAGTGGAAACACTTGCTGTCTCACGGTAAGGAAAGAATCTCGACGCAGCAATCGGCTGGGAAAATCGTAATTACCACCTTTTGGGATATCAAGGGCCCTATACTGGTGCAAAATTATTGCTGCACGACAACGTTCACTCTCAATCGGCAGCGCTTACATTGATACACTATGTGCTCCGAAATTTGATATCTTGAAACCCTCCCCCCCCCCCCCCCCAAAAAAAAAAAAAAAGCATACAGTCCAGTCTTGGCGTCATCGGACTTTCACTTGTTTGGACCCTTGAAAGAACATTATCGGGGTCAGCGGTTTGCAGATGATATGAAGTAATGGAGAGTCTGCAAAATTTATTTAAGACCACACCCAGAAACGTTTTCCTAGAAGGCATCAACGAGCTAGTGGACAGCCGGACCAAGTGTATTGCTTTATTAGGGAGGTGGGGGGGGGGGGGGGGCGGATATATTGAGGAATAACACATACAACATTTCTGGTTAGCATTATTGTACAAACGCTAATCCTAACTTTGCTCGTGTTTTTGTTTTGTTCATGGTAATCTTCTTATTCTTAATCTCATCGTTTTTATTCTTCTGTTTTGTTGTTGTCTTTGTTCCGCTTGTTCTTGGTTTTCCTCTTGTTCTTGGTGTTCCTCTTGTTCTTGGTTTTCCTCTTGTTTTTGATGTTGCGCTGGTTCTTGGCATTCCACTGGTTATTGGGGTTCCTCTTATTCTTCGCGCTCCTCTTGTTCTTGTGTTCTTCTTGTTCTTGGTGTTCCTCTTGTTATTGGTGTTCTTCTTGTTCTTGGTGTTTCCCTTGTTATTGGTGTTCTTCTTGTTCTTGCGTTCCTCTTGTTATTGGTGTTCTTCTTGTTCTTAGTGTTCCTCTTGTTATTGGTGTTCTTCTTGTTCTTGGTGTAACTCTTGTTATTGGTGTTCTTCTTGTTCTTGGTGTTCCTCTTGTTATTGGTGTTCTTCTTGTTCTTGGTGTTACTCTTATTATTGGTGTTCTTCTTGTTCTTGGTCTTCCGCTTGTTTTGAGTGTTCCGTTGGTTCTTGGTTTTCCTCTGGTTATTGGTGTTCCTCCTGTTCTTGGTGTTCCTCTGGTTATTGGTGTTCCTCTTGTTCTTGGTGTTCCTCTGGTTATTGGTGTTCCTCCTGTTCTTGGTGTTCCTCTGGTTATTTGTGTTCCTCTTGTTCTTGGTGTTCCTCTTGTTCTTGGTGTTCCTCCTGTTCTTGGTGTTCCTCTTGTTCTTGGTGTTCATCTGGTTATTGGTGTTCCTCCTGTTCTTTGTGTTCCTCTGGTTATTGGTGTTCCTCCTGTTCTTGGTGTTCCTCTGGTTATTGGTGTTCCTCCTGTTCTTGGTGTTCCTCTTGTTCTTGGTGTTCCTCTTGTTGTTGGTGTTCCTCTTGTTCTTGGTGTTCCTTTTGTTCTTGATGTTCCTCTTGTTCTTGGTGTTCCTATTGTTCTTGGTGTTCCGCTTGTTCTTGATGTTCCTCTTGTTCTTGGTGTTCCTATTGTTCTGGTGTTCCGCTTGTTCTTGGTGTTCCTCTTGTTCTTGATGTTCCTCTTGTTCTTGGTGTTCCTCTGTGTGACAACACCGGCCTGATTCTCGGTGGTTGCCAATATATTTTAATTGGGGCTCGTGATTATCTTCTGTCTTCCCTTTACACCGATTGTCCCCAGGACGATTCCCTAGGACTACTGTGAATACAGGAAGACACCTAACTGACTATAAGAGAACACTTTTATAAAAAGCGAATCTAGAATCTTTATTGGAGATTCCGACTCGAACACACAGACGAACAAACCTACAGACAGACATACAGCAATGAACAGTCAATTGGGTGAGAGTAGTCTGCTTGACATTCTCATCATCCCACATAGGTATGTCAGTGTGGTATCGAGTGTCAGTGTGTAGACCGAGGTGGTAAGACACATTCACCTGATCCTGTATGATGCCTCCTGGAGCCTAGAAACTTGACCAAGTAAAGTTCAGCAGCCACTAGCCACTTGGCTTTTAGCACCATCGAAAGTCACAGCGCACAGCCACAAGTCCACCGCACCCAGCCACAAACCATCTGCAAACAGGCTCTCTGGAATCAGCCAAGCGACAACAGCACACATTCCACTGCAAACAGGCACTCAGGAATCAGCAATGGGTCAACAGCACACAGGCCACTGCAAACAGGCAGCCGCCCACAGGATACAGCACACCGCAAAGGGCACTCGCCCACAGGAACAGCAACCATTAACAGTAAAGCACACTTGCCCACAGCAACATCAAAGGGGTTCCTGTAAGCAAGAACAGGCCAGATGTACACATCCATCACACCCTTGCACAATACACACTACATCAATATGCATCTACACCAACATCCTATTCATTGTGGTCAGTTCCTCCAGCTCAGGCCACAATAGTTAGGACACCTCGTAATCCTAACTTAAGTCCAGTAGCTTTTCAGCCACGCATCTCATCCCTAGTAAATAGTAAATAGGATGACACATTCCCTACCATCTCATACCTAATAGATAATATATATAGTGACAGGTCCATTTATGAGGATGGTAAAGTTCCATACCTCCTATGGAGATCATCAAGTGTTATGGTCTAGATCATCTTTCTTAATCACAATGTGTCTCATTAGAAAAGTAGATAAGCAAATGAGGATATTTCAGGTCAGTACTCTATGACACTTCCAAGATTACTGGAAGATGCTCAGGCTACAATGGTAACTACCTAATGTATTGAATTAAAGACCAGACAAACAATAGAAGAGTTTCATGTTCTTGTGTTTGTCGCTTGACACCTTTCTGCCTCGGATACCTGGATTTCTGTTGTGTGTGGGTATATGAATATATAGACACTCATCACCTGAATAAATTCCTTTGACTGACTAGGAATTGTGTCGAATCAAACATCCCGTACAATCTGGTTCCGATGAAAGTATAGAGACAATAGAAAGATAGAACCGCATGACAAAGTATTCCCCTCTCATTAAAGGAACTGTAGAGTCACACAACACCGATGAAATATCCACGCGATACATGAGTGGGTGTTTCCCCACCGCTATACTGGCCAAAGGTTGAATCATTAGTAGGTGTGAAGATATCTAGCATGCCTGGTCAAGACTTAACTTACAGCTGATGTCCGCTGACCCGAGGTCACGTGTACATCTCGGACAGAACACAGGCCTCACGGCGCAACTGGCCGGCCTGGTCAAGAATTGACCCACAACTGAAATACAAACTTTAGTTAAGCAACGCCAAGTATAAAAGTGTGTTACCTTTAAAGCTTAGGAACAATTATTCAACAGACAGTGACTCGGTAGGTTCATCAAGCCCTGAGCTGTAGGTCCACTCTCTGGATCCCCAAAGGTACAACATGATACAGCTGATCAAAGACACGGCCTCTCGTCTCAAGGACAACAATGTCACCAGTGTAGATCAATCTCTGCTTCCCTAAGAGCTTCACAGATTACAGCTGGCGGACACGGTCGTGAAAGGATAACTTCAACAACACCATTAGCTATGGAACATTCTCCGTCTCCCCGTGATGTCAGTTATACAGCTCGCCATAGAAGTGGCCTCCCTTCTTGATGACTTGCTACCGAATGACCTCTTCGTGTCAGGTCCCTGAAGGACACACTCACGGAACCTGCCGAAGATCTCCGAGCATTACCTCACGAAAGTGAAGGCAACTCAGCATTCCCCGAGTTTTAGCAGAGTGTGCGATTTACAACAGAAAAGATCTACGCACACTCAAAGAGTTGCGTTATGTTTCTCGGGACCCATGGAGTTCATGACAATCCCGATAAATAACATCTCAAGGACCCAAAAGACGGTTCTAACTCATTGTAACTCGGAAATACCCCCTCACCCACCTTAAAATGTTGCCTAGCTCGCAAGACGGGGTGGGACAAAGTGGGTACTGTGTTGTCCCGTCTGAGACCCACGTGCGTTTCGCTACACTCTTGTTCTTGGTGTTCCTCTGGTTATTGGTGTTCCTTTTGTTCTTGGTGTTCCTCTGGTTATTGGTGTTCCTTTTGTTCTTGGTGTTCCTCTGGTTATTGGTGTTCCTCTGGTTATTGGTGTTCCTCTGGTTATTGGTGTTCCAAGGTTATTGGTGTTCCGCTTGTTCTCGGTGTTCCTCTATTCTTAATGTTCCGCTTTTTCTTGATGTTCCTCTTGTTCTTGGTGTTCTTCTTATTCTTGGTGTTCCTCTTGGTCTTGGTTTTTCTTTGCTCACATTCTTCGTGTTAAACTTCTTGTTCGTGTTGGACTTTTTTCTATGTACTATTGTCGTTCTGTATGTTCTTCTTGTTTTATTTGTTCTTCTGGTTCCACTTGTTTTTTCTGTTTCTGTTTATACTTGTTCTTTTTTTTTTCGTTTTCCGTTCCGTATGTTCTTCTTGTACTGCAGTTCTGATGTTATTGTTACCGTGGTTGTTGTGTAGTTCTTGTTCTTCTTGTTCTTCTGAAGGAGACCAGCTACAGATACATCAACAAATACAAAAACAATAACAACATCAACAGCAATAACAATAACAACAACAATAACTACTACAACAACTACCATGTCTTCTTCTACTACTACTACTACTACTACTACTACTACTACTACTACTACTACTACTACTACTACTACTACTACTACTACTACTACTACTACTACTACTACTACTACTACTACTACTACTACTACTACTACTACTACTTCTTCTTCTTCTAATTCTACTACTACTATCACCACCACTGCTGTGATAACTACAACTACAACTATCACGAACGAACCAACGAAAATCTTTATATTCAAAGGGTTAAGAATTGGGCACGCAGGCCCGTCTAACATTCTGCCCTTCTTCTCTATTTCCTCTCATACATTCTTTCATTCAACATCACTTATGAAGCAAATTTTTGACAACAAAGAACAATAAGCATTAAAACGCGTGAAAAATATTAAATAACAAATGACTAACTGATTCCATGTTTACCATGGGCATTATAAATACCTAAGGAATGTGTAACTTGCCGTACAAATGGGAATGTTTTTTGTTTTTGCTAGTTGTTGTTTGAGATAATTTACCATTATTGTTGTCTTTTTTGTTTGTTTGTTTTTGTTTTGTTTATGGGGGAATGTAGTCTATACAGGTAGTGTTCAAACAGGTTGCGAATGTATGTTTAATGATTGGTGGTGTCTTTGATTTCTTTTTTAAGATTGTTCCACAACTGAGCAACAGAGTATGCTAAGCTTGTTTTATATAAGTCTATCCTAGGTTTAGGGACATGAAGTATATTTAGTCGTTCGCTATGTCTTGCGTTATATTTAAACAATGGCCAAAGGTAGCTTGGAGCATTTTGAAATATGATTTTGTGAATTAGTTTATCCTTATTAAAAAGTAGGCATTTGTGGAGTGGCAGTAACCGAAGACATTTATGTAGGTTAGAATTGTCGGTAAGCTTTTCACCATTAATTAAACATACTGCCCTTTTCTGGAATGAAAAAAGCCGTTTTGTTATTGATTTAGAGAATCCATCCCAGATTGTGGAGCAATAATCAACATGTGTTTGTATATCAATCAATCATGTACCATGCCTGAAAGCGTGGGCGGTCATGACTCGCCATTTCACTCGATCACCGCAGTCGTGGATTAGCTCAGTGTTCCTGTCTCGTTCATGCCATGTGGCCAAGCCATCCAGGTATTTTCCTCTCGGTCTTCCTCTTGGTCTTTTCCATTCGATCTTGCCAGTTATCACTAAGTTCTCCAATCCATTTCTTCTCATAACATGTCCAAAATATTTTGACTGTTTACGTCTAATTTCTCTAATCAATTAACGATTTTCATTTGTCTCCTGTAGTACTTGGTCATTGGTTTTTCTGTCCGTCCATGGTATTCTTTGCATTTTCCTCAGAAACCACATTTCTGCAATCATCAGATGTTTTTCAGCTTGACTGCTCATTGTCCAAGTTTCACATCCATACAAAAGAATAGGCTCTATGTATCCCCTCAACACTCTTTTTCTCGTTTCAATTGACATCTTTTTATTGGTCAAAATGTTTTTCATCTTGCCAAAGGCCACCTTCGCCATGGCGATTCTTGTTCTAATCTCTTCAAGACATCTCCCATCAGTTGTTATGACTGTTCCGAGATAATTGTATCGAGTAACTTGTTGAAGAATATTGCCATTTACTTGTATATTACATTGTGGCACTTCGTTCTTTCTAGTGAGGACCATAATCTGTGTCTTTTTACAGTTTAATTCTAACCCCAGTTGCTCACTGTGTATAACAACCGCATTCACTAATTGTTGCAGATCCTGCGCATTGTCTGCAGTCAATACTGTATCATCTGCACATCTGAAGGTATTGATGTTTCGTCCTCCAATGCTGATTCCATTTATATCCTCTACATTTCTGAAAATATTTTCACTGTATAGGGAAAAAAGATCTGGAGACATTACACATCCCTGCCTAACACCTCTCTTAATAGGATGATATTGTCCAACTTCATTATCAATCCTTATTGCAGCTTGTTGTTTCCAATATATGTTTTTTTTATAAGTCTAATGTCCTTACCATCAATTTGTAGATCTGCAAGCATATCCACCATGTTGACATGTCTAACTCTATCAAAAGCCTTTGTGTAGTCAATAAAGCAAAGATTTATATCCTTGTTTACTTCTATAGCACGTTCAATAACTGTTCGCAGCATATACACAGCATTTACTGTACCCTTTCCTTCTACAAACCCACATTGTTCTTCCCATATTTCAGGTTGTATTTTCTTCTTCACTCTTTGCATGATAATTCGTAGCAAAATCTTTGTGATGTGACTCATTATACTAATTGCTCTATGTTGATCACATTCCAAGGTTCCTGATGTCTTTGGGATTGCTATAAATACAGAGTTACATAGTTCAAAAGGTATATATCTCCAGTATCATATAATGTGTTCAGCAGTCTGGTGACTTGCTCTAGTCCAAATTCTTCTAAAGCTTTAATCATTTCTGTTGTGATGTTATCTGAACCGGGGGCCTTTCCAGCTTTCATATGCTTAAGAACATTTCGAACCTCCATCTCCAAAATTGGCGGCCCTTCATTATTAAATCTAATATCATACTGTTTGTATCTGTTATCATCATAAAGGTGTTTCACATAATCTGTCCATACATGTAGAATCTGGTCTTTTTCTATTATGATTTTGCCATCTTCAGTTTTTAGACACCCTGTTGATGTACTTGTTCTTTTATTAGTAAGTTCCTGAATTCTTTTGTGCACTAATTTGGTATTTTGACTTTTGTGTTGTTTTTCAATGTCTAAGCACTTTTCCTCAAACCATGCTTCTTTTTCCTCCTTACATAATATTCTGACTTGTCTGTGAATTTCTTCATATTTGGCAGAATTATTTTTGTTGAGTCTTCTTGTTTCCATTAGGTGTAAAATTTCTTCAGTAATCCATTTCTTACGACCCACCTTCTTTAATTTTGGAATAGTTGTTTCTGCAGCCAAACTGATTGAATTCTTCAACTTTTCCTATTGATCATTCACATCCTGGAATAATATCTCTAGATCAGACAATATATCATATCTGTTCTGTACTTCTATGTTGACTTTGTTTTGTATTTCCTTGTCATTACTCAATGTACACAAATCATATTTTGTTTGTATAAGGGAAGTATATAATATCTTTCTTGTGTTTTCGTCAAGGAAATTTTTAATTTTGGCAAGTTGGTATATTATTTTGGCTATTTGTTTAACGAGAGCATGAACATGGTAGTTAAAGGTTAGATTTTGATCTATGATAAGACTCAGTGCCTTGTGCTCGGTTACACTTTCTATAGGCATGCTACCAATGTGCAGCTGTAGAGTTCTCTGCGAGTTTAGCGTGTGAAGTCTTTGCCTGGTTCCTATTAACATAGATTTTGTTTTAGAAATGTTAATTTGCGTGCGGTTTGCATGACTCCAGTTAACTACACTATTTATTTCCTGTTGCAAGGATAATTCTAGCACATTGCTATCAATAGCTTTTGTATATACTGTGCAGTCGTCTGCAAATAGATCGCAGGACGACGACAGATATAAGGGAAGATCATTTATATAAATGGCAAATAACAGAGGGCCAAGAGTAGACCCCTGAGGTACTCAAATATTAATGAATGAATGACTGAAAAACGAGAAGTAGATATATTGTATATAATATTAATGGTACACCATCAGCACAACGACTAGAACTGCTGATACTGGTACCAATACTATCATCATAACCGCTGTCACAGCCACAGCCATACAACAACAATAACTACTACCACCACCATCACAACAACAACAACAACAACAACAACTACTACTACTACTACTACTACTACTACTACTACTACTACTACTACTACTACTACTACTACTACTACTACTACTACTACTACTACTACTACTACTACTATTACTACTATTACTACTACTACTACTACTACTACTACTACTATTACTACTACTACTACTACTACTACTACTACTACTACTACTACTACTACTACTACTACTACTACTACTACTTCTACTACGACCACCAAAACCACTAATACCAGAACCACCTCAATAACTACTACTACTACTACTACTACTACTACTACTACTACTACTACTACTACTACTACTACTACTACTACTACTACTACTACTACTACTACTACTACTACTACTACTACTACTATTACTACTATTGCTACTATTATCACTGTTACTACTACAACAACAACTACTACTACTACTACTACTACTACTACTACTACTACTACTACTACTACTACTACTACTACTACTACTACTACTACTACTACTACTACTACTACTATTACTACTACTACTACGACCACCAAACCCACTAATACCAGAACCACCTCAATAACTACTACTACTACTACTACTACTACTACTACTACTACTACTACTACTACTACTACTACTACTACTACTACTACTACTATTACTACTATTGCTACTATTATCACTGTTACTACTACAACAACAACAACTACTACTACTACTACTACTACTACTACTACTACTACTACTACTACTACTACTACTACTACTACTACTACTACTACTACTACTACTACTACCAAACCCACTAATACCAGCACCACCTCAATAACTACTACTACTACTACTACTACTACTACTACTACTACTACTACTACTACTACTACTACTACTACTACTACTACTACTACTACTACTACTGCTGCTGCTGCTGCTGCTACTACTACTACTACTACTACTGCTACTACTATTACTACTACTACAACTACTACTACTATTGTAACAATGCGTGTATACAGAGGATCAACAAGTTCTGCTGTGTTGTTTCAAATCAGGCTTTATTTATGCATGATGGTCGATACAAAATCCAAGTACAGAATATATTATGATGTTGTCTTCCCTTCTCTCGTTCTAGGTGGTAACTACTCAACTACAAGCTACGTCACGACTTGAGCATCTTTCTTACTGTTCTATATCGATGCTCAAGCGTGCTGTAGTCTTGCACCCCTAAAGCTAATACTGATATGATATACATTCTGCTACACCTCCCTGTCTTTTAAAAGACTTTTCTTCTTCACAGGTCTTACTCCTAACCCCTTTATTCTCTCCTTACCTCCCATAATTTCTCTAAGCCGCCCCAAACTAACTCTACCTTATGTGAACATGTCCCTCCAATTGTACCACATAGCAAACCACTATATTTCTTCTTCGTTTCTGGCTCTTCACAGTTTCCTTATCAAAATATATATATATATATCATAAGAATGGCTCATATCATCGTTATCGTACACTTGACATTATGAAATGCCTCATTCACACAGCATAGGATAGACAGAAAAAAAGTAAGGAAGGGGTAAAGAAAGGTTTAAGGAAAGGGTTAAAGAAAGGTTTAAGGAAAGGGTTTAATGAAAGGGTTTAATGAAAGGGTTTAATGAAAGGGTTTAAGGAAAGGGTTTAAGGAAAGGGTGCGCACCCAATTTATGAAAAGTATAAGGAAATAGTCAACACAATCACATTTACCTCTCTTGCCAACGAAAAAACTTTTGTAAACAGTTTTTTAAAATATATCTTATGAAATACACCTCTGTTCACTATAAATTAAGTTGATCTAAGTTTTCTTTTATATACTCAACATTTATATTGCCATATATTGCCATCCACAACCTTATCTCACCTTCAACCACGAACCAATGTTCATATTCCATGAACATTTCATATTAATTAACGCTGTTTTTTCACAGCTCCTACATTTTACCCCCTCATATCCCATGGTACGCCTCCTTGTTTATCCATTCCATATACCCAACCTTATATGCTGCCATTCACAGCCCCCTTTTTATCTATTCTCTATTAACCAACTATCATATCATTACTCATAATATGGTATCCAATCCATATATCTTCCATTAATGCTGACTTTCATGCAGCCCCTATTTTAACTTTCCCATAACCATCCCCGGCATATGTTTCTAATGCTTCATAGCCATGTCAACCTCTTTATGCTGATTATCACAGCAACAGAATATACCCATGAACATATTATTCACAAAGATAATGTGTCTCTCTACTAGTCCTCAGTAGTTTATTACTATTTTTTGAACGAAGGGTCCTAAATAAAGCCCCATGTATTGTCTTTATTCTAGACAAAACCATGTAAATTAAACTTAACTTACTTAATTTCTAACATATATATATAAACAAGGTAATTACCATTTAACATACAAGACAATTCACTTAAATTATGAGTGAAGCGAAATAAAATCACAACAGGACATCATACCCCCCAAGTTTTTATACATCATTTATGTCTCCCCTCATATCAATTAAAGGTATTAACTCATTCAAAGAAAAACATATATTAAAATAATATAACATACATCCTATATATTGTTAGTCTCTTTTTTGGACTAACAATAACTAACTTATTTATCTATTTAAGAAACACAAGAAGTCAAACCATAAAATCAATTGGCAATCAAATTACAGTAAAAAAAATATACCTCCCTCGAATTTATCTCCATATTAATTATCTTAATACTTAATTATGTCTATTCTTCAAGACAACTCATTATAAGTATCAATAGAACCCTTTTCTATAACAAATGTGTCATGTACATCCTCAAGTATCATTTTCCTTTTTACATCATAAAATTTATATCTCCTTTTCCATAACAAATGTGTCATATACATCCTCAAGTATCATTTTCCTTTTTACATCATAAAATTTATATCTCCTTTTCCATAACAAATGTGTCATATACATCCTCAAGTATCATTTTCCTTTTTAAATCATGAAATTTATATCTTGTTATCTGCAGTATTTTCTCTCAATTTATTTCCTACGTTTCCATTTCTTAAGTAACTCCAAGTTCCTTTGAATAAGTGCCATCTCCACATCAATATCTTCTTCTTCGTATAAAGTATTACTTTCTTCCATACTACTATTTGATTCTGAATTTTCATCCATTTCTTCTGCATCTGTATGTCTATTACTAGCAGCTGCCAATCTTGTTCTTTCTATATCCAATCTAATTTTTTTATCATCGTTTCTTAACGACCTTTTTAATAGGGGTATAAATTCGTCGCTTGATGAATTTTCCCTAATTCTTCTCTGTCTTTTCACTTCTCTTTCTCTCTGTCTCTCTATTCTCCTTTTCGTTGCTTGTCTAGTATTTTTAAATGGAGCACCTATCTCTTCTTCCATAGATTCTATGCTATCATAATGACTCTCATTCATATTTTTTTCTTCTATCGTTTTTGGTATTGTCTGTTCTTGAGTATCATCACAAACTGGAGTTGTTACTAATTGACTTTGTGCTGGATCTTTTCTAAAATCTGTGGGTATCGTAGCTCTCCTGACGACTTGTTCATCTAAGTATCCGGTGTCTGAATAATAATAATTATTATAATTATTGTTTCCCTTCTCATCCTCATCTCTTCTTAAGTGCTCTACGTGTGCCCTTGCTATATGTCCCGTGATCTGGTTCTTAATACTGTACGATACATTTCCTAGCTTTTCTAAAATGTAATAACCTGGCACCCAACGAGCATCAAACTTAGAGTTCCTTCTATGCTTCTTATAATAAACTCTATCACCTACTTTGAATTCTTGTAATTTTGTATTCACGTTTCTGTACTTTTTCTGTCTTTCTCTAGCTTTAATTATATTATTCATTAATCTTACATGTGCTTTATGCATTTCTTGTATGATGACCTCCTGAAAGTCTTCCCCCATATATTTACGTCTTGGTTTTAACAGATTATCTATGGGTAATATTGGCTCTCTCCCGTGTAATAAATAAAATGGTGAAAACCCTGTGCTCTCATTTTGATTTGTGCGTATAGCGCTAAGCGCAGGTCCTAGGAATAGATCCCAATCTTTTTCATGTTCATCAACAATCTTTGCTATAATATCGTACAATGTCCTATGTTGTCGTTCGTTCTTAGCATTTGAAGAAGGTCTATAGTATGAGGTCTTTATATGTTTTATATTTAAATCTTTTAATAACTTTTCGAATTTCTTATTCACAAATTCTTTACCATTATCCGTGAGTACTATCTGTGGGCAACTAAATCTTGGTATGAATTCCTGTAAAAAAATATTAATGATAGTATCTGCGCTCTTATCTGGGATTGCATAAACTTCCGGCCAAAGACTGTAGACGTCCACCATATGAATTAGATATACGTTCCCTGATAATGTTCTAGGGTGAGGACCTGATATATGTAAACTAACTTTTTGCATTGGAAACTGAGGAATATCTGTATCTTGTAAGGGACATTTAATTGTTTTCATATTCCTTAATCTGCATCTTTCACACGTATCGGCATATTTACAAGCAGTTTTAAATCAATTCGGCCAATAATATTTATTCATAAGTGCTTTCACTAATTTATCACGACCGAGATGACCATTCTCATCATGATATGCTTTTAAAACTTCATTTTCCAAATGTTTTGGAATATATTTCCTTAGCTGTTCGTTTCTTTCACTCATGTAATATAACTGTTCATCCTCTTGCAAAACTAAATAATTCTTCTTATATTTATTCTCATCTGTTTCTTTTAATTTCTGTTTTATTTCTAAGACTTTTGGATCTAATTCTTGTTCCTCTTTCATATTAAATTGTGCTAAATGTGGGTCTTCCGCTCTAGGTTCAGACTCTTGATCCGACGGTAAACTCTCAAAATCTTCTCTATTTATTATGGCAGAATCTAATATATTTACTTGCCAATTTCGGTCGTCAATCTCCGGTTCTCCTTCATCTTCCGTGTTTCCTGATGACTGTGGATACGGGATTCTAGACAATAGATCAGCGAATGTGTTGTTCCTACCTGGTATGTATTCTATTCTTGTATTATATCCTTGTAGATTCAACGCCCATGTTTGTATTTTCCTGTTCTGCACTGGAGCTTCTAACAAAGATTTTAAAGGCATGTGGTCAGTTCTAATGATGAAATCTGCGTTATGTAGATAGTAGTTAAGTTTCTGGAGAGCATAATGAATGGCATAAGCTTCCTTCTCAATAGTAGACCATTTCCGCTGAGATCTGCTAAGTTTATGAGACAAGAAATAGATTGGCCTTTCATTTTTAACCCCTGGTATTCCAGATTCTTTTCCTTCATGTGGTTGAACCAAACACGCTCCTATAGCATTATCTGAAGCATCTGTATATAATATTAACTGTTTATTCAAAGCTGGATATGTCAACAGTGGCACTATTGTTAAGCTATTTTTTAAAAACTCGAACGCTTTATGACATTCATCATCCCACTTAAATCTAGCGTATTTGCCAGTTAAGTTAGTAATAGGCTCTGCTATCTTTGAGAACCCTGGAATGAAACGCCTATAATACCCACAGGTTCCAATAAACGCACGCACTTCTTTTACGTTAGTTGGAGGAGATAATTCTCTAATAATTTTAACTTTATCTTGATCTGGTTTAATTCCGTCTCTATTAATAATATACCCCAAATACTTTGTTTCTGTTTTTAAAAATTCGCATTTACTGAGCTTCAGTTTAACATCATGTATTCTTAATCTCTCGAATACTAATTTTACATGTTTTAAGTGATCATCTACATCTCCTGCTGTATAAATTAAAATGTCATCTATGTATGCCAATGCAAACTTTTGCATACCTTCTAAAACTTGATTAATTAATAGCATATAATACGAGGGCGCTGTACGAACTCCAAAAGGCATTCGTAAGAATTCGTAAGAACCTGCGTGTGTACAAAAAGCACTCTTTTTCTGGGCGTCTGGGGACAAAGGTATACACCAAAATCCTGATCTTGCATCTAACGTGGTAAAGAAAGTAGACCCATTAAGTAACCCTAAAATATCGCCAATCACCGGCAATGGGTACGCTAGATTCTTAGTGATTTTGTTCAACGCCCGATAGTCTCAGCAGAATCGATGTGAACCATCAGCTTTGGTCACGATGACGATCGGAGATGACCATTCCGACTTTGATCTTGTTATTATTCCTGCTTTCAGCATGTCTTCTATTGCTTTTTCGACAATTTCTCTATTCCTTAAGGGTGTTCTATACGGTTTCAAACTAATTGGTGGGTGATTTCGAGTATCTATTTCCATCGTAACTGTTTTTGTCCTTCCCAACTCTAAATCATTAATTGCAAATACATCCTGATTCTCTTTTATAAGTTGTTCTAATACTTTCTTATTTTCTGGTGGAGTTTTTAACTGTGCCAACAATTCTTGCTCTCTTGTTATTTTGTCTAGTCAATGTATTTGGGCTGTATTTCTTCTGAATGGATGGATCAATTCATCCTTCTGCACGTTCCCTTTTCTTTCGCGTCCGCGTCTGTTATTAATTCTTTCACTAGGAGTTTCTGAATAATTTATTCCCGGCATTTCTACTCTATCTGTTGCTAATATGTCAGTAATGTTATGATCTACTTTGGCTATTACACCCCCTCTGTATAATTTAATTTCTCTACCTGTGTTGTTAATAATCATTACTGGAAAAGTTAAGTGTTTATCTAATGATATTATTCCATTCGGAACTTCTAGACCAGGCTCATCGATTACTTCCCTTTGCAATTCAGTGATTCTAACTGTGTGTCCTACTTCATAATACGGATTTCTTTTTACCTTTGCCTGTATTAAATTAACCGTCTGTGGTTTTAACGTCGTAGACATTTTAACTCTAACCAGTGATGAAATGTGCATGTCTTCTTCTAAATCTACATACACGTCCTTGAATTTTAATTTATGTAGATCAAACATAAGTCTTACACCATTTTTTATTAGAAAATCTCTTCATATGAGCATGTTTCTATTTAAATCTTTCACTATATGAAAAAGATGTCTTACGTTGATCCCTCCTAACTTAAAATTCATTATTGTTTGTCCAATTACTTGTAAATTCTGTCCTGTAACAGAGTGAAGATTATTATCACTTCTGAATATTTTGCAATTTCTCATTATTTTGTATAAAAAACTTTCTTTGATCACACTAACCTGAGCTCCCGAATCAATTAATTTACGAACTCTATACTTCCCTATTTCTATTATACATGAACTGGGATCTGTTTTATTCACTGTGAACTGTTTCATTTCATCTAATTGAGAGCATTCTCTACTCGTCCTGCTATACCTGTTATTAAAATATTCTTTAAATCTTGGGACCTTGTTATTTTCCCTCCTACCACAGGTCCTATTTAATAGGTAGGGCGCCGGTTTTCCTGCGTTCTTGTACTTGTAAAACTTCTGTGTCTCTCTTCAACATTCCTATTTAATCTGCTATTGCCATTTCTACTTTGTGTATTCGACTGGACACGCCTGTTACCACAAAAGCGAAAAATGTGTCCCCTCTGACCACAAGACCAACCGACTATATTTGTGTTATTTGTGTTCCCTACCGTCTCACTTGTAGGATATCTCATTTGTCTTCTTTCATCATAAGCATTTCTACTACTACCTTGTAATGTCTGTATGCCTCCTCTCCTATTCCATCCGAACCTTGTTTGTCCTATCTCCATAGGCTCTTCAATTCTATCTTCTCGACTGGTACCTATTTCTCGTCCTACTCTCAACCTAAATCTATGTCTCAAATTCTCCTCTTGTACTGCTATATCTACAGCTTGTGATAATCTCTCAGGATTTTCCCTCATCAGCTTAAATTTCAGTCCATCTGACTTTATACCATCTACAAAAATCCCGACTAACATCCGCTCCACCTCTTCTCCTCGTACGTTCTGTCCCAAGAATGCTTCTTCAGCCAAGTTAATCAACCTATCGCTGAATAATTGTACAGTCTCTCCAGTGTTTTGTTTGGACTGTCTCAACACCGAAAACGCATGTTGTGGGTCCGTTATTTCCGCGTATTTATGAGCTAAGTCGTCCTTGAACTGCTCCCATGTCTCATCTACCCTAGCCTCTAATTTCCTTCTGATATGATCAGAAACCGGTTCTGTTGCTGCCTGATAAGCAAGTTTCATTTTCTCTTCATCTGAAGCTGACACCAAATATGCATATTTCTCTATCGAAGTTATCCACTTCTTAAAATCTTTCGCCTGTCCGCTAAATTTCACAATTTCAGCTGCCATTCCTTGTTGTTTCATTACTGTGTTGAGTTTGCCTATTGCTGTTCCTACCCCAGTCAAAACTTGTGTCAGTGAACCTTCTTCTGCCATGCTGAAATATTTCGCTATACACTTATACAAGCAAATTCACATTTATAAAACAATTTATCTAAATGATCTTATTTAAATATTTAAATCACATTAAAAATGTTCTCATAGCAGTTATATTTAAATTAATTACCATCGAGCATGTCTTTCCATAATTCAAGAGAAACGTGGATTCACGTGCGTTCTTTAAGAATTTCCCTTGTCACGGTTCCTGTATTCTCAAACGTCTGGAGTTCGTATTGTTCAGTAGCCATCCAAACGCGACTTCAGTGACATCCTTCTTCTAGCGTCTCAGGTTTCGTTACTTTCCTTTCACTTTCAGCCCCTGGTTGAGCCCCTACCAGACTTGCACATTCTCTTCACCCTGAACAGGGCACTTCAGGCGACGTCTTGAAAACTGGTCTAGCGATAGGGTTACTAGATTTGGGTCGTCCTTTCTTTAGCAGGCTGACACTCTGTTAAAATATTCGCTTTTGTTGGAAACATTTTGACTTGTTAGAATTCAGGATGAGCGAATACAACTGTGTTTCCTCGTGATTTCCAATTAAAGGATATGATTGACTCAAAAGCTCTCATTCTTCTTCAGGTTCTCAAAGTCAATGTTGAATGAACATAACAAAAGGAAACAGCTCCTTTAAACCAATTTTCTATTGAATTCGCTAGTATGTAAGTGTGTAACCTTCAACACAAGGTTACTTGACGGCTGAAATACTGTAAGTCAAACTTCATAGCGATTCGACAAACGTTGCTTCAAATATTTATGATGAAAAACAGCTTGATAAAATTCCACAGTCATAGGCACTCATTTGATGTAGATGGCTCTATTCAAAAATTTTGATGTGTGAACGGTTACTTTAGGTAGTCTGAAAAACGTTTAAATTTTGACCTTGATTCACTTACAGTTGGTCTGATTTTGAATTTATTTAATGAATGTTTAAAATATCGTTCGTACCTGAACAAATTGTTTAGTCCAGTTTAACATGCGGGATGTTGACATTTCGTACTTCACATTGTTCACTAGCGACCTTCAAGTAAAAAAATTGAATCCTGTATGCGGCGCCAATAATCCATCTTGTAACAATGCGTGTATACAGAGGATCAACAAGTTCTGCTGTGTTGTTTCAAATCAGGCTTTATTTATGCATGATGGCCGATACAAAATCCAAGTACAGAATATATTATGATGTTGTCTTCCCTTCTCTCGTTCTAGGTGGTAACTACTCAACTACAAGCTACGTCACGACTTGAGCATCTTTCTTACTGTTCTATATCGATGCTCAAGCGTGCTGTAGTCTTGCACCCCTAAAGCTAATACTGATATGATATACATTCTGCTACACTACTACTACTACTACTACTACTACTACTACTACTACTACTACTACTACTACTACTACTACTACTACTACTACTACTACTACTACTACTACTACTACTACTACTACTACTACTACTACTACTACTACTACTACTACTACTACTATTACTACTATTGCTACTATTATAACTGTTACTACAACAACAACTACTACTACTACTACTACTAATACTACTAATACTACTACTACTACTACTACTACTACTACTACTACTACTACTACTACTACTACTACTACTACTACTACTACTACTATTACTACTACTACTACTATTACTACTACTACTACAATTTACTATTGCCCTAAACGACACAACGACGACGACGATGACAACCAGCACAACTACTACTATTACTGCTACTAATACAATATAGAATAGTTGTACCATTACTATACAACTATTATTTATTAAAGATAAGAAGTAGATGTAATAGTGATATGTACAGGAATTCTGAACAAAAAATTAATGTTTTGTATCACACACACACACACACAAACAAACACACACAGTCGCAGACACACAGACACACACCCACACACACACACACACACACACACACACACACACACACACACACACACACACACACACACACACACACACACACATTCTGGCGTCGGCATTATGTACAGTTAAATGCTTCTACATCTCGTCCGCAGTTTTTGTAGCGTGAACTGCATGTTCGGTATAATCGCGGCCGGTTAAGTCGCAGAACTGACTGGTTTTGCCTGATGCAGAAATGTGTGGTTGCTAGTTTTCTAGTGACTGCCGCTTCCATCGACAATGAACTGTATTTATCGTGTAGGACTTGTGTTGGCATTCTGGCGGCATTATGTAAAGTGAAATGCTTTTAACATCTGTCCGCGGTTGTTTGTAGTATGAACTGCATGTTCGGAATGACGGCGGCCGGCTTTTGTCACAGAACTGAATGGTTTGCCTTATGCATTAATGTGTGGCTGCTGGTTTTCTAGAGACTGCCGCTTCCATCGACTATGAACTGTATATTTCGTGGAGGACTTTTGTGTTGAAATTCTGGCGGCGGCATTATGCACACAGTACTTGCGCGGGCTGTTGGCTTGCCGATACTTCTGTCTGTTCCACTTTTCACATGGGGCAGCGAGGAGCATTTTGTATGATATTCATTGGCACAGGAACGGAGCATAATGGGGACCACCCGTTGCTGTGAAGTTGGAACCGCGACTAACTAACAAACACACACCCACACACACATCACACACACACACACACATAGACTCTCTCACACACACACACACACACACACACACACACACACATTTCTCACGCACACAGACAAAATCATCATGGCTTCGTAATCACAGACAGATAAACTAATAAAACATGAAGAATGTCTTAAATCACGCTAAAGAAAGATACAAACATGTCATGTATACAACCAAAGTACGCCAATCATCATCACTGTACATCTACATTGAATGACTAACCACAGCTTGTATCTGATGTCTTCTATCTCGTTCCACAGCCGGCACTGATCGATGCTAGCATCCTCCACAGTTAGACTCGGGCGATGACGAATAGTCCCACAATGTGAACCAAGAGATAATAGCTAGTTCCTCAATGTGAACTAAGCGATGACAACTAATTCTACAACGTGAACCAAGCAATGATATTTAGTTCCACAATTCGAATTAAGCGATGACAACTAGTTCCACAATGTGAACCAAGAGATGACAATACGTCTCACAATGTAAACCAAGAGATGATAGCTAGTTCCACGATGTGAACCAAACAAAGACAACTCTCTCCACAGTGTGAATTAAGCGATGAGAACTAGACCCCAATGTGAAGCAAGTTATAACATCTCGTCCAACAACTCGTCCCACAACGTGAGCTGGACAACGACAACCAGTAAGAACATTGGCTGTTGCTACACCAATGAAATCCGATGTGGATCTCCAGACCATAGTTTTGTTTAAACTCTGTGTTTGCTTTTTAAATGTGTTTGTTGAGATAATCGATGTGACAATTAAAGTTGATTCTACTAGAGCAACAACCATCAGTGAGAATTGTTTATTGCAGTTTCTAGATGTTCCAGATTCTTTGAAAGTAACTTTCACGTCATTTGCAGATTGCGGGTTCCACTCCACAGGTGTTTTAAATAACACATATCTCTGATGGTTTCTTTGTTCTATTTGATTGTTGTGCAGCATTTGGGAAAAACAGTGTGTTTGCCAGTGCCCGTATGGGCAGCCAGGAATAGTCACACTGTAACCTGTCATGCATGACGTAAGGGGCCACTGAGGAAGGAGTATAAAATTGAACTGGGAAACCCAGCATGATGAACGAGTTGACACAGGGCTAGAAGTGAGAGGGTTGAGGAGGTTAGGCTTCACTGGAGGACATCAGGCAGAAGTGAGGGGAGAGAGAGAGAGAGAGGAGATAGAGGGAGAGAGGAGGAGAGAGAAGGGGAGGGAGGGGGAACGGGTGCTAGATATATATAGAGAGAGATGGGAAAGAAGGGTAACTCGGGTAATAAATACAGAGTGGGGAACGATGGGGGGGGGGGCTGGCGGGGGAGAGTTATAAATAGAGATAGAGAGAGGGGAGAGAGGAGGAACCAAAATTAATGAAAGAGAAAGAGAGGGAATGAGAGGGATTGAGATAGAGAGAGATAGAGTGATAGAGAGAACGTTAGAGAGCGAGAGATAGAGATACAGAGAGATAGAGAGGTAGAGAGAAGGGGAGTGAGAGTTAGAGATAGCCATGGAGAGAGAGAGAGAGTGTGTGGAAGAGGGAGGAGAAGGTAAGGGCCCCCGTGGTGTTATGTTGTACAGTGTTCTTCATGGGTGTGATAGTTGTGTCAGGGTCTTAAACCTGGCTCGTTTTTCCTAACACATGTGAGACAGTACAAGTACAACGTGATTTGACTTGAGACTCAACGACACAACGTTCAATGGATTTATTTACAGATCAAACACAACACGATGATCATTACAAGATATATGTTATACTTCAATACACTTACATACACAATACAGCTCAAATCTCTCAAGATGAACAGACACTCGACTTTCGGGCACAGAAACCACACAATGCCTTTCTCTCATCATACGTCCTGTCGAGTCCACGTCCCAGAGCTGTCTGTCTATAGCTCGCAATGTGCCTCCCCACCTGAAGTGGCTTCACGAGGCATGCGTGCGTCTTGCTTCGTCCTTGCCTGACCGCTGGCCGTCTCGTCAGCCAGCAACCTCGCAGGCAGGTACCTACTACTCGCCTGGCGGGCGTAACGAAGTTACGGCATCCCGGCTGGGGAATTAAGTCGCCTGGCGGGCGTAACGATGTCACTGCATCACTGCACTACTCTAGACTCTGACATGCTCCCCCGGGCAGCTCCATGAAAGATGTCATCTTTCATGTATACTATATGTACATACTGGGTTAATATTTTAACCTTGTCAGAGTCGACCCTTCTGTTGTTATATACATTGGAATCAGCTCATAGACATACACATCTTGACATAGAAACATATAAGAAATGGAAGTTGTATTCAACGACATGTGGTGTTCAACCTTTAGCACTTGTCAAGTTTCATCCTCTCGATGCCTGATTACCTCAATTGCATTATTGACCCAGTCAGAACGGCAGTACCAGCTCCAAGCATCTACCTCACAGCCTTTCAAAAAAAAAGTAATAATATGGTTTCTGAAACAAAAACCATCTGGCTAGACCGAAATACGGCTTTACAAAAGTCGCATTAAACGCTCAAACCCTGACCTTATTTGGCCAGGAGTTCTTGTGTTGGTCTGCAATGTCGGTAACACTCTACCATGCACAGTAGATGGCTTCTTGGTGTGTTAACAATCTGGCAACAACATGGTTATTTATACACAACACATACTCTTATACATTTCACATTATAGCCCTTTGGTGTAATGATGTAGTAACAACTAAATGAAAGGGGAATAATGTCAAAATTTCTGAAATATAATATTTTACAATAATTATTCTATTTCTTAGCGTCATCGCTTGATGTTTCTTCATACTAGCGAGAAAAAGTCGGTAGTATGAATAAATTAATCAAGATATGATTCTAAGATTACACTACATAAAAATATAAGTACACAATTCGTGTATTCAAACTTGTTAATTCCTAAAGATTTTAGAATCGTCATAGCTTTTTAAACTTTCGTTTGTCGTCTGCTAATTTTGAACTAACTTTCTAACTAATCCGGAAGTACACACGAACACTAAACAGCTGATGTTGAAACTTGTAGAACACACTTGTTCCGGTCTGATGTAGTTACGGAATGTACAATGTTCTAATCGTTCATGTGTTGGGTGTTTCCCTGGAAAAACTTCTGGATTTCGATTGACTGCAGTGGTGTAGATGTCAATGTTCAGGTCACACTTTCACACACGGATTTAAAATATCACTGGAATGCTCCACACGCAGATACCACTGTCACATTGGATAGTTCGCTTACGGTAAGTTTTGAGCGAATG
Source organism: Cepaea hortensis (assembly GCA_963921405.1). Classification (NCBI taxonomy): domain Eukaryota; kingdom Metazoa; phylum Mollusca; class Gastropoda; order Stylommatophora; family Helicidae; genus Cepaea; species Cepaea hortensis. Next base: position 6,695,135 of record OY992883.1, on the reverse strand, counting down.
TGGCACTGTTCTTGTTTCGTAATATATACAATTAATAAAGTTCGCTTTCTACCACACACTACACAATTATACACGACAATCACTACATTAATTAGTAAAATAAGAACACTTTATATATTGGGAGTAAACCCTATCACATCACATTGTAGACATTACACAGCTTTCGTGAATGAAAAAAATTATTCACTGATGGATGGCTGTGTTAATCTGAGTGTATTTTACACACTGCACTCAGACATTAGTGCTTACTGGGTCGGTCGGACAACGGGACAAGAGATCGGCAATCGTGTTGGTTCTGCCTGGGATATGTCGAACCTCGAAGCTGTAATCTTGGAGCTTAAGAGACCAGCGCGCTACCATTTGGTTTGAAGGTACACCTGAATTGATAAATCGCAATGGACTACTGTCGGATTCGACAATAAAATGACGTCCTAGGAGGAATCTGGACAATTTAGTTATACCCACCACTAGAGCTAGGGCTTCCAACTGAGGTACTGACCAAGCCCGTTCTCTGGGTTTCAGTTTCCTGGAGACAAAGTACACAGGATGGAGGATGTTATTATGCTCCTGCAACAAGACTGCTCCAATCGCCACGGAGCTCGCATCTGTACGCAATCTGAAAGGGACATGTAGATTGGGCAACTTCAGAATAGGATTATTTAAATTATTATCAGAAAAACAAGATAATACCTTTTGGAATGCAAATTTTAGGCATTCATTGCTTACAATTTTCTCCGGTTTATCTTTTGTTAGTAAGTTATTAAATACTTCGGTCAGTTCGGAAAAATCAGGAATGAACTGCCTGTAGTAATTTATAAGTCCCAACAAACTTCTGACTTGCTTTTTCGTAGTCGGAAGTGAGAGTTTTAGTATCTTGGACACAATGTTATCGTCTGTCGTGACAAAGCCATTGGATATTTTGTACCCCAAGAAGGATATTTCCTGGTAGGCTACGTCTACTTTTGCAGGCTTTACCGTCAGTCCGTGCTGTCTAATGCGTTTAAAAGTCTGCTCTAATGTCTTTATGTGGTCTGTCATCGTCTTTGTGTGAACACAGATGTCGTCTATATAGCAAATTATATTAGGAATGTCTACTAGTAAAAGTCGTGTCATACGTACGAATGTGGCTGGGGCATTGACTAGCCCAAATGGAAGTTTGCACCATTCGTACAGTCCCCAAGGTGTGGCAAATGCTGTCAGATGTCTGCTCTGTTCGTCTACCGCTATTTGCCAGTAACCTTTAGTCATGTCTACCTTCGTAAAGAACCTAGCGTCTGTCAATTCTGTCAGTAGATCGTCAGAGTTTGCCATTGGCTCCAGATCTAGAAGAGTTATCTTATTGAGCTTTCTATAGTCGACACAGAGTCTTATCGTGTTGTCCTTTTTGCGTACTATGACCATTGGAGATGAGAAGTCTGATTGGGATCGTCTTATGATGTTGTTTTTCTCTAAGTTGATGATCTCCTGATGTAAGTTTTCTTTATAATGCAATGGAATGGTGTATGGTCTGCATTTTATGGGTGTGTTTGATGTGAGTGTGATGTGATGTTGTACTAATTCTGTTTGTCCTGGGTTATTGGAGAAGATGGTGTTGTACTGTTGTATAAGATGTTTGCAACTGTCTGTTTCTGCTTGAGTTAACTTTGGGTTGATCTTAATTTCCTTCAAGCAGTTTGTCGTGTCTAATGCAGGTGTTGGAATTTCGTCACTAGCCTCGTCATCTTCATGGTCTATTATCACTGTACAAGCTGTTGTATCGTCGTGTTCGTTGTCTCTGTTGTAATATGGTCTTAGCATATTGATGTGGAATATTTTGTGTTTGTCTTTTATTTGGATCTCATAGTCTACAGGTGAAATTTGTCTCGTCACTTTAAAAGGTCCTTGCCAAGAATCAGTCAATAAGTGTCTGTCACTAGGTAGGAGAAGAAGAACGTCCTGTCCAGGTGTCAACGTTATTGTCCTGTTACCTTTGTCAGCATATTGTCTATAAGTAGCACCAGATAGTTTTAGTGCATCCTTTGCAATTATACACGATTTGATGATTCTTTCACGCAATGATGTAACGTATACGTATGATGATATGGGTTTCAGTACTGGAGTGGAATCAGTTAACATTTGGTGATAAATAGTCAATGGGCCACGTGGTTTGGCACCATAGATAAGTTCAAAAGGAGAGAATCCTGTACTAGAATGTGGTACCTCGCGATAAGCAAAGAGAATAGCAGGTAAATATATGTCCCAGTTCTTGGGATGCTCTTGAGTGACTTTAGCAAGCATGTGTTTTAAATCGCCGTTAAATTTTTCTATTATCCTACTCGAGTGAGGATGGTACGGGGAATTGAAACATTGCTTCACTCCCAACATTTTGGTGAAAGCTTGGGTAGATGCGGCGATAAACTGAGTGCCCCTATCTGATTGGATAGTGTCTGGAAATCCTATCCGAGAAAATATATGGAAGAAAACTTCCATTATATCATTGGCAGTTATGTTCTTTAGCGGAATCGCTTCCGGCCAGCGGCTACATTGATCAATGACAGTTAGAATATATTTATTCCCTCTAGTTGTTGTCTGATTAAGAGGGCCCACTATGTCGACAGATATTTTCTCAAAAGGTCGACTGGCTAAGTCAGTAACTTGTAACTTTGCCTGTGGGTGTTTACCTTTCTTTACCAGTTTTTGGCAGATGTCACAACTTCTGCAATATTGTTTAATGTCATTGCAAAATTTGGGCCAATGAAACTGTGTTAATAATCTTGATCTGGTCTTAGCGTATGCCATATGCCCTGCAAGAGGTATATCATGGGCAAGATGTAAGGCTTGCTTGCGATACTCACTTGGCAAAACAGTTTGCTCTGTTGTGCTGTCACCTCTGGTATAATACCTAGTGAGGATACCATTTTTCAAAGCAAAATGCCATTTTGCATTCTTGGTTACCTTTGGCTTTTGGCCGATCAGATTAAAATATTTCGACAATGAAGGATCAGCCTTTTGAGCTGTTACAAACGTTTCCTTCATGGTCTTAGAAGCTAGTGATACTGGGCTAAGCATTTGTATAGCCTCAGTTTGGTTACTTTCATCTTGCACTCTAGCAGAAGCTCTGGTTACTGCGTTCACACATTCAATGATATCAGATGGTGATGAAACAGTGTTATCAATGATGTCATGAGATCTTAGTGCTACATTAGCTACCATACATTCATTAGGTGGTGTAACATTATCAATGATGACATTTGATGGTGATGTTATGATATCATCAATGCAAAGAGATGTTATGTCATGAGGCATATCATTCACCTCTGGTAAATTCCCGATTATAATATCGCACACTGGGTTTGTTAGTGCTGCGCATTTTACTTTACCAGTGAGGAAAGGTGTTTGAATATATACCCATGCTAGTGGGTACTTTTCAATATTGCCAGAGAATGTTCTGCATGTTACGTGCCTGCCTGTATAGTATGTAGGCATTATGAACGTTCTCTTTAGACCAATAAGTGAGCTTCCCGTGTCCCGAAGGACTTAGCAGACTTGCCATTCACGTATCCTTGGTGGACGTTTATTCTGCCTTTGGAATCTACTACCAAATTAGCTTCTTCATTGGCAATAGGAATGGAGTGGCCGCATGTTAAAATGCCATCTTCATAAAAGGTATTACAAACAGTACATTTATTTGCGTTAAATATATCAAAAGCCTGTGCTGAGTTCACAGGATGTTTCTCTGATTGTTCTTCATCTGACGATGAACTGTCAAACAAGGCGGCATTTGCTTTGTTGGTCATTTGCCTACCTTTACAATCATGGCGATAATGTCCGTACGCCTTACAGAGGAAACATTTACGCAAATTTCTGAAGGATCTACGCTCCTTATCTTGTCTGTTTACCATGTTTTGTAGATAAGTATGATATGCGGGGTTCTTGTCACACATCTCACCTTCATGGTGTGAAAATTTACAATATCTACAGTGATTATACTTCTCAGATGTAGGCTTAGGAGGTTTCTGCCTACTATAGGGTTTGTCATAGTTAGCCGATGCTACAAAATTTATGTCAGTAGCTTCACTGGCAAAACAATGTTTGTTGGCTGTGTAATACGCCGAACCACGTCTCTCAATCTCATCTACACTAGTGCATTCATTCTCTTGCAAAAATTTTGAAAATGCTGATGGAATGGATGAAATGACTTTATCTCTGATGATCAGATCTTCTAATCTTTGATAGTTTTTATCAATTTTAGCTGCTGAAGTCCATTTGGTAAATATATCTCGGACTAAGCAGAGGTAGTCAGAGAACGTTTGAGTCGGTTTTGGGCTCAACTTGTTGAATTGTTCTCTGTAACCTGCCTCATCTAACATAAAATGTGCCATAATCTATGATTTTAGATAATGGTAATCTTTTCTGAGGTCTTTGGGGATAGTCTCAATGACTTTAAGAGGCTCCCCTGATAAACTTCTCATATAGATAATATTCCATTCAGACAGTGGAATCTGGTAATGGTCCATTAACGTCTCAAAATTTTGGGTAAAGGCTGCAATGCAGTCACCCGAGGTATAATTACGTACTATACCTTGGTATTTCTTGTACTGGTTTTCTTTCTCCAGTCTCTCAGATTTCTTAGACTCTTTGTTAATGGCAGTCTCAGTATCAAGTTGTTTGATTTTAAGTTGCAATTCCATCTCTTCCCGTTTACCCTGAGCTGCTATTTCTGCTTTCTTCAATTCCGTCTCTGCCTCTACTTGCTTGGCAGCCTTTTCAGCTGCTCTTTCATCGCGTTCATTAGCTTTTTCCTGTACTAGGAGGTATTCAGAGTATTTCCTTTCACTCCACTTCGTTAACTCATCACCTGTTAACTTTAACTTCAACCCCATATCGATGAACTCATTTAATGACGACATGATGGAAAATGCCAATGAAATACCAGCCACACAATTTGTTACAAGTGGTTAGTAAAGTAAACAATTTACAATTATGTTCTATTGACAATACGTGCCTAAATTTGCATCCACAAGTATATGAAAAGAAAAACTATACTCAAGTGCACCGGATGCAGTGAAGAACGGTTGGAAATCGGCCTAGGAACTGTAGGGTCGCTACTTCAAACACAAATGACCTCTACGGGCAAGGGTTTCAGATGGCACAGAAAACCTGCTTTGTTTTTGGAGGAAATAAATTAGCGTCTATTTGATGTGGTGTGCCTGCTTGTCACTAAGTTTTGATTAGGTTTGTATGGCGTTGAGTGTAATTGTAGGTCGTAATTTTGTCAGTCAACAAATTTTTTTTTTTTCAAAACACAAGTCACTTTCTTTCCAAAACTTTCTGCTTTCCACAATTCACTTTACAAAGACAATCTAAATGTATCTCAACACGCTACAACATTGATGACACATCACTTACATCAAGATGACATTCAGTAAGGACATAGACATCAAGTTTACAAGATGGCGACAAGGTCACAATGGCGACAATTTTACAATGTCGACAAGGTCAAAACGGTGACAAGTTTCACAATCACAAATGTTTTACACGTTTACAAGATCAAACAATATGTATGCACTGTACAATCACATTTAGTCTCCATGTTTAAATAATGTAATAATGTCTATCAAAATGAGCCTTCAACGATCACATTTACATGTACAATAAAGTTGGACAAAAATTCTAAGTTCACAACTCTAAGTTTAAATGTTAATCACATAAACACGTTCATTTCAAAGCCGGACGAATGCCACCACGTCCACACATGTCAGGGTCTTAAACCTGGCTCGTTTTTCCTAACACATGTGAGACAGTACAAGTACAACGTGATTTGACTTGAGACTCAACGACACAACGTTCAATGGATTTATTTACAGATCAAACACAATACGGTGATCATTACAAGATATATGTTATACTTCAATACACTTACATACACAATACAGCTCACAATCTCTCAAGATGAATCACCCAAATAAACGAGAAGTAGATTGTGAGCTTTACTAAAACACGACTACAAGTGACAAATTGGACGTTGCGGCCAAAGCCTTCGTCAGCACAGGACAAACAAATACAAACCAACACAAAACTACATGAAACACACTATGACAATATTAAACTATTAAACTAATTAAAATTAAATGTACTCATCTGAATACCGTGTCCTAGCTTGGAAGGTCTGACACACGTAGGGCGCCAGTGGATCAATAGACCGGATGTGTTCATCTCTCAAGATGAACAGACACTCGACTTTCGGGCACAGAAACCACACAATGCCTTTCTCTCATCATACGTCCTGTCGAGTCCACGTCCAAGAGCTGTCTGTCTATAGCTCGCAATGTGCCTCCCCACCTGAAGTGGCTTCACGAGGCATGCGTGCGTCTTGCTTCGTCCTTGCCTGACCGCTGGCCGTCTCGTCAGCCAGCAACCTCGCAGGCAGGTACCTACTACTCGCCTGGCGGGCGTAACGAAGTTACGGCATCCCGGCTGGGGAATTAAGTCGCCTAGCGGGCGTAACGATGTCACTGCATCACTGCACTACTCTAGACTCTGACAGTTGTCATGATGTAAAGTCAACAAACAAAAGAAGCAGGCGGAATTGAAAGATAAGATGTACAGGAGATAAAGAAAGGAAAAGAAGAAGAATAAAAAGTAATAAAACAGATGTAAATGTGTCGTGGTGGATAGTGGAAAAACTCACACTGTCTTCCCCCGTGCAACAAAAACTGGATAGACGAGAAAAGAAACATAATTGTGCAGGTTCCTATGCAGAGATCTAGGAAATGAAATCTTAAACACTAAACATTATTAAGCTGTAGACATTAAAAAAACAACAACAATCCATACACGAGACACAACTTCAGCCAGAATATACAGCAACTAATCTACTCAAGCTAAGCCAAACACATGACATAAAAACAACATCCATATAACATTCAGGTGATCTATTCAATCTCCACAAGTGACAAAACCTCTCATACAATGAATGCACATTACAATCAGCAATGCAACACTCGATACAACAGTTATCAATCCATTTCAATGGTTTCCTCACATCAACATCAATCTCATCTCATCTCACCGTGTTCCTCTTGTACCTTGCGGTGTCGAGGTGAAGCATAAACAGCGGGATAATGCCCCTTCTGGGCTTCATGTATCGATATTCCCATGGACTCTGCTACTCCCTCTGTCCATCCTTTACGTGCCTGCCTCTGTGTCTACTTCCATCTGGTCTGTACATCACTGCGTTGTGTGGTATAGGGTTAGTTGGTAACCTAGTTACATCGCCGAACCATTTGGCTTGCTGCCTTCTAATAAAATCGAGCATTGATATAACCTTCACTTTGGTCCTGATTTCTTCATTTCTGATTTTATCTCTTCTTGATAAAGTGAGTATTCCTCTCAGGAATCTCACTTCTATTGTTGTCATTTTTCTTGTATCTTTTTCTTTCATTATCCGGGTTTGGCATTGATGTCATAGAGTTAGTAGGACTATTGTTTTGTAGAGTGCTTTCATAGTATATTCATACATGTTTATTCTTTAGTAGTGGTGTCATTTGTCCAATGAGTTGGTTTACCTTAGTGCATCTATTTTCGATCTCGTCTTCTGCTTTGCCATTTGATGATATTATACTTCCTAGGTACTTGAAGCTCTTTACTTGTTTCAGGGGGTGTTCTTGTAGGTGAATCGTTGTTTTTTCTTCTTTGGTTATAGTCATTTTTTTCCCGCATATCCTTTACAGGACATTGCAGTCAACACCAGCATTTTTCAGCTGCCGTTGATGACTTGGTAAATTTTACGTTTGCCATTGCTTTCCGAACAACCGGCTCACAAACCTCCTTAAGTAACCAGCACGACTCGATCCGCTGCTGAATTTCGCGTAGGTGTGTTTCGTTCGTGAATATACGAGATTACGAACAACGTCCTTATTCCCTTCGCCAGGGAGACCGGCTTATAGTCATTATCTCTGTTTTACTTGTGCTAATTTTCATTTTATGTTGCAGTGACAGTTCGACAGTTCCCTACACACTTCTTTTAGACTATTAAAGTGGTCTTGTAATTCTGCTTCTGATTTTGCTATTAGTGCTTGATCGTCCGCAAATTGGAGTTCTTTAATGGTGTAATTTGCCAATGGTTCTTCATATGTGTTCTGTTCGTCATGCGGTGTTCTTGCGGTCTTTGTTTGCTGGCTGGTTTCTTTACATATGCTGTCTATATAGGTTATGAACAAGAGAGGGGACAGGACGCACCTTGTCGTACTCCGGATCTCCTGGTGAATGGTTCTGAGTGTCCTCCAGTTGCTCTCACTATGCATTCACTGTTGTTGTATAAGCTTCTACATAGGTTTGTTAGATTTGTACTCACTCAAAATCGTTTAAGAATTTCCCACAGTTTGTTTCTATCTACTCTATCGAATGCCTTTTCTTTGTAGACAAAGGCTAAGTAGAGTTTTTCATTAAATTCGATTGGTGTTTCTATAAGTTGTCCAAGCGCAAAAACGGCATCCGTGCATCCTTTGCTTCTTCTAAATCCAAGTTGTGTCTCGCTCGGCTGGGGTTCTATGGTAGTTCGTAATATTTTCTCAAGAATTTTGCAAAATATTTTCCCAGTATGATTCAAAAGGGAAATGCCTTTGTTATATGTGCAGTCTCTTTTAATGCCTTTGTTTTTCCAAATTGGGATAATTATGGCGTTTCCCTATTCTCGTGGTGTCTTTTATTCTATCCAAACATGGTTGAATAGTCTATGTAGCCATGCTGTTCCTACCTCTCTTGCTGCTTTAATTAGTTCAACTGGTATTTCATCCAGGTGATTTATTCAGTTGGGCTAATCTGATTCTCGAATTTCTTCTTTCACTATATCTGGTTCTAGTTCTTCGATGGCATCTGTGTCTGTTTCCTGAATTCCTGTAGCGTCTGACGGAATGTTGAGAAACTGTTCGAAGTACTGCCTCCAACTTTTTAGGATTTCTTTTTGTTCACTTATTGGTCTTCTTTTTCGCTGTTAATTATTTCAGTTGGGTCAAAGGTTCTCCTCTGATTCTCATTGCCCTGATATTTTTTGTAGAAGTTTCTCGATTCTACCTTGTAGTTTTTATTTATGGTTTTTCCATATTCCTCCCAGTCTTTTTGTGTTTACCTCTTTACTATTCTATTCACATGTCTTAGAAGTAACACTTCCTCATTATCTTGCAAGGAGATCAGCTTTGACTTTATATTTGCGTACTGTCTATACCTAGCCGCCGAAATTTACAATGCCTCACGTGCACTCTAGCTCGCAGAAATAATACGGTTTCCAATATTCACGACTAATTCATACGAGGAAATCGTATTACTATCTTTACTCTTCCGTATTAGCTAATCTTTTAATAGTGTCATGGGGCCTCTTGGGTTTGCTCCATACATAAGTTCAAATGGTGAGAAGCCTGTACTTTCTTGTGGTACTTCTTTATATGCGAATAGGATAGTTGGTAAGTACTTATCTCAATCATTTGGTTGATCTGCAGTGACTTTTACTAACATCTGCTTCAGGGATCTGGTCAATTTCTGGCAGATTCCGTTTCTCATTGGGTGATAAACTGATGCGAAAACCTGCGTAATGTTCAACAGTCTGTTTACTTCTTTCATCATCTGTGAGGTAAATTGTCGACCATTGTCTGATAAACTTCATAAAGGGAATCTAATCTCGAGAATAACGCTAACAGTGCTTCAGCTACGGCTTCTGTCGTAATGTGTTTCAATTGTACGGCTTCTGACCATCTGGAGCAAAAATCAACCATGATCAAAATATACATATGACCCCTGTTGGACATCACTGCTAGTGGGCCAATGATGTCGATAGCTACTTTTTGAAATGACATGACTTTTAGCTCTGTCGCTTGTACCGACCGGTGCTTTTGTCGTCTTTCCTTTTGGGTACATTTTCTAACAAAGTGTACAGGATCTAGCAATATAGCTTGATATCTTTGCTAAACCCTGGCCAATAAAACTGGGATGTGACTCTATGCTGTGTATGCGTTATTCCCATGTTAACTGCAAATAGGATGTCATGCGGTGTTCTCATAATCAGCTCTCTATATGCTGAGGGTACCACACTTGCCTACGTGTAGTCTTGTCATCTGAAAAGCGGCGAGTGAGAATATTATTCTTCATTTCGAAGCACCACCTACACTTTTGTGATTGTTTATGTTCTGACTTTCTACACCATTGAAAACATATGTCAATTGTAGTGTCGTGTCTTTGACAGTCACTAAAGCTCTGTTTAAGACAAGTTTTCCCCTAATCAGTTGTGCTATCCTTAGTCTAAGTCTCTTTGTCCACTTCAAGTGTCTCTTCTTCCTCAGCTATATTATCTAATCTAGTTTGTCTTCTGGTAACTGCAACGTATATGTGGTACCAGTTATCGAATTCCTCCTCTGTACACTCTTTGACTGTTGGTACATTTCCAATGATTAGGTCTGCAACTGGGAGTCAGGACAGGCACTGTCACTCTGCCTGTGATATATGGTGTTGTCACTGTGATCTCAGCAAATGGGTAAAATTCCACTGTCCCATTGAATGTTATGCACTTAACAGTTTTCCCCGTATAGGCAGATGGGTACACCAGACTCTTTCTTGCTCCAATGGTTGTACATCTCCAAGAGTTAGGGCTGGACTATCATTGACAAAACCATGTCCAGACTCCCACCTGTGTGCACCGATGATGTTGCTGGGAAGGGGTGATTACATATCAAGATAGGTTTACTGGTTGTTTTGAACAAAGGCTTGCACGCGTCATAGCTTTCTTTATTGAATGTATCAATCACTTGAATTGCAATGGAGTGGTCCGTATCCTTCACCATACATTGATATTGGGTATGTCCCTTTCCCCTACATTTAAAACAAATAATGTCCTTCCTCCTGTTATGTGTTGGCCTACTGGATGACTGTAACTTGCAGTCTGCTGCGCTGTGCCCCCAACTGCCACATTAAAAATATCCAGAGTTACAATTCTGATGTCTCTTAAAATCCAATCCCCGTTGTGGTATGGGTAACGTTCTGATTTGCTAAAATGGTTGCTACGGTAACCATAGTCTTGAAGTCCCTGTTTCTCACACCTATGTGCTGAATCAACACTTTTTGGCCTTTGTCTGATAAATGGATTCTGATGCTGCGTGGCATAGGCCGCACTGACTATTTCCTCATCGGTTTGTCTGCCAGTCGAACAGTTAGGATGTGCTGTCACATAGTTTTGACCTAACTGGGACATTGTTTCAGTGTCTTTTGGTTTGAGATTTTAAAAGAAAGCCACCAAGTCTGTATTTTTTTTTTTTTTTTTTTTTTTTTTTTTTTTTTGCGTATCCTTTTACAGGACTTAGCTGTCAACAGCAGCATCTTTCAGCTGTCTGTTGATCTCTTGGCAAGATTACGAAAAGAGATTCTTCAAGGTATTGATAAAGTCTGTAAAGTCCTGAATGTTTTATGGCACAAATTGTCTGGACTTAGTGTTCAGTCAGATTGAACTTTGTAAGCAGGCGTTGACGCAGAATCGTGTAGTTATTACTTTCTGACGCTGTTAGATTGTACAAAATATCCAATGGCTTGCTCATAGGATATTCACTCAGTCGCATAGGGTATTATGCTTCTGGAATTCCTAAAGCCTCTGTCGTATCTGTCCACATATGCCTGGATATTATCTCTATCTGTAAAGAATGGCAGTTTTAGTTTCTGTGAAGAGTGAGAATGCCTTTTGCCTTCGTCGCTCTGATCATTCGACGCTAGTTCTAACTTATTGGGTGCAATCTTCTCCTCCTTCACAAACTTATACTTTTGTTTTCAATTTCAATAGCATTAGCTTGTTTTAACTTTTCAAGTTCTAGTTTCATTATATTTACTTGTGTCTCTTTCTCTTCCTGTAGACGTTTGGCGTTCCGTTAATTCTGTCTTTGTTCTCTCTCAACATATGTGTGTTCTCTCACAATTTGTTGTTGTTCTTTCAATTTTACTTCCGCAAATTCCTGTAAATCTCTGTCAGTCAAGCCAAACCGGTCGCCCGCTTCAATAATTCAATTAAAGTAGGCATCTTTGGAATTGTGGACAAGTTGCTGTCCGTCAGTCAACAGCAAATATAAAGACACTGCTGCTTGTCTTTGTGTAAATTCACAAAGTTATCAAACACATAGTCTGTAAGTAAATTAGTAGTACTGATAATATCACTGTGTGCCCAATCACTCGTGGCCCTAGTGTGCTTTTTGGGACACTGTCATTAGTAGGGTTCTGGTCTTCTATATAATTTCTTTTTTGTAGTAGTGGGGGGGGGGGGGAGAAGATATTGTCTACACCAACTCGAATATGTAACAAATTAGTTGTAGAAAGTTCCTGGAAAGAGTGTTATATATATCAGGCAATTACAAAGAGAAAACAAAAACAATAACATCAACACATGCCTATGTAACACAAAACAGTGTGCATTAAAAAGCGAAGACCAGCTATAGAGGAGATACCACGCAAGAATTACAATAATAACATATATCGAAAGTAATCAAATGTCATAATGAAATATAGAAAACGAAAAGAAGCAACCGAAACCAATAATAAACATAGAACTGACGAGAGACAACATTGGCACAGAATATTTCTCTAGGGCAAACAAAGCAAATACCCGAGCTAATCTGTTAGCTTTTTTCTAGAAGAACATATTATGCACAAAGTGAATCACTTTTGTATTGTCTCACGAATTCCGAGAAACACCGCTAAAGAACCTGATTACGGCGTACACGGGACCACATACGAAAAAGTAAATTTCATACAATAACAACACGTAGAACAATGAATGCAAACCAAATAGAGCAGTTACAAACAACAGTGCGATGGTAGCAGTAGTAGCTCAAAAATACTTAGCAGTTTAGCTGAATGTGTTTCCGAAACAAGGATTGATAAGATTGGAGAGCATCAGATGATGGAACATGTTTCTGGTGCTAAGACACACACGTCAGTCATATATGTTATTTTAGTGTGACCACGACGGCAAATTTCGAAGGCAAACGAGTGGTTCTGTGCGGTTGTTTTCCCCTTGAATCGGTGGTAAAATTTCACAACTGCCGGAAAAGTTAATTATGATGATAAATGTCGGTTTCCCTCTATTTAGCAAGGAAATTTGAAAACCTCCCTCGTGGATACGGCACCTGATTGATTGATTGGTGTATGTTTTGGCTCCTGTTTGACCCACCTTGTTTGTTCGCTGTTGATTGTTTGTTTTCAGGTGAATTAATGATGAAGACGAACGAACGCAGACTAGTCACCAACGAATAAAACATAGACTCCTGAGTTCAATTTTCCTGAAACTTCTTCACAGCTGTTCATCTATTTACATCTGGTAACCCGCTGTATGGGTCAATCACGTCATGGTGTAAACTTCCGCTGTGTAAAATATTTCTCCAGTTTATGCCAGGCTGTGTTTTTCACAACACGGCTGAATTCTAGCTCAACCAATCGCTGTCCTTTACATCGTACACTGTAACGCTGGTATCAACAACACCAGCCGACTTATGGTGTGTAACGCTTGACTCTGAAGGTCATCTCAGCTTCAGTACACCCCTATACTCTGATCGTATTTCGTGGTTCACAGTAATTTTCAGCGCTGCAATCCTATCTGTTCCCTCTCACAAGGAATGCTACACGTTCAACAATCACACCTCCGATCTCCCCACCATGGCTGTGTAATGCGCTAGATTCCTTCTTGAACTGTCTCCATTAATTATCTGACACTGCCGAACTTGAAAAACAGATTGTCTGATTTTCATTCTTATGAAACATTGATGCTGGTGCCGTTGTTTCACTGTGTTGCATACCCGATTCTCATTTTGAGGCGAACTTTCCAGAAACTAACTGACTGTACCGGGTCCACTGTAAATCAGAAACTATCTCCTGTCATAATCCCCTGCAACAGGCACAAATTGGCTGTTGTCTAGGGTCCCTATAATTTTCAGATATCACTGCGTTGTGCAGGATGGGTTAGCCACAGGTATCACAACACAGATCATTAGTTTCATCAACAGCTATTAGTCATTTAAGAACACCGGTTTGCACACACATAATTTTAATCTGAAACCACCTTGATGAAAAATCTTCCGGAAAAATCAACAATTATATACATATATCATTTACACTCCTGTGGAGTACAACACTGCCTTCCATCGGCCTTTACAACATCGCAATAAATGAGCTGTGACGTTCGACTACGAATAACCAAATCTCTTGGCTAAGTTTCCCTAACTTAGCCCCAGGACTTAATGTCTGGCTAAGTTTCCCTCCTTAGCCCAAAATTCAACTCCCCTCAACTTCCCCAAACTTCTGTCTTTATTCAGCCTTCTCGGGACCTCCCTTGAAAATATATTTCACCCCTGAACCCCCTTACCAGTTTCCCTGAAAATACCTTTCTGGGTTTCTTTTGTATATCCCCTCTCCAGCATGTTACTCTTTGTCCACAGGTGACTCAAACTGACATTATGTGCTATAATAATCCACTGTGTTTTTGGTTTCTTCATTGTCTTGGGACTTCTTAATCAACCTCTCTAGCTCCACATCCGTCTTCCTCTTATTGCACACCTGCAACTTCGCATTGTTCTATTCCTATTCTTAACCCCTACATCCGTCATACCTTGGCGTTAAACACGCACGCTACAGATCTCCTTTTTCGCTGTTAATTATTTCAGTTGGGTCAAAGGGTTCTCCTCTGATTCTCATTACACTGATATTTTGGTAGATGTTTCTCGATTGCCCCTTGTAGTTTTTATTTAGGGTTTCTCCATATTCCTCCCAGTATTTTTGTGTTTACCTCTTTACTATTCTATTCGCATGTCTTCTTGTTGCTCCATATTCTGTGTAATCATGATCTTGTTTGCTCTTCGCCAACTTTTTATGTTTTCCCTTTTGTCTTTTACAGCTTCCTTTACCTCGGCGTTCCACAAACTTGTTGTTGTCTTTATTCTTGGTTTGCCTATTTTCGTGGTTTTACAAAGATTTCAGTTAGTTCTTTCTCATAATTTTTCCTCACTGCCTCGTCTTTGAGGTTTTTAAAGTTTACTAATTCGCAGTGTATGTATTTCCTGGTCTTTGCTTTCTTCTTATATTGGTTCTTATTGTGGCAATAGCTGCTTTGTGGTCTGTGTTTAAACTTAAGTTTGGCACTGCCCTTGCATCTAATATATTTATATTTTTGTTATTTTTTTGTTAATATAAAATCGATTTGGCTTTTTGGTATCTAGATCGTTCCATTTATACCAGGTGTATAATTGTGAGGTTTAGTGTTTATAAAATGTGTGGTCATGTTGACTGTATAACTCTATCAGTCTACTTCCATTATCATTCCTTTCATTATGTTGGTCTCTAAATGCTCCAAGATGTTTTTCTATGCCCGCTGTCTTATATCCTAGCCTTGCATTGAAGTCTCCCATAAATATGATGTTGTCCTGCTACTCTATTTTATTTAGTACGTCATGGATGTCTTCGTGGAACTCCTCGCATTCTTGTTCATTTTGTTTGTATTACATGGTACGTATATTTGTACATATGTAGATCAACATCAATAGCTGTACATTATCCTGCCAATAACACTACTATAAAAGTAGGGACGTGATAGGCCAAACAGCTAACTAGACAGTTGCCTAATAACCATCGAGTAGAGAGATTGTTATACGCTTGAAAGACAGCGCCAATTACTAACAGCTAGAACAGGTATTATACTCCTAAATTGTAAACAAAGAACTGACAAGTTATCCTTTAACCGAAAGTAACATCCCACTAAAATAAAAGTTGACAAGTTATACCCCAGAAACAGGTAATATCCGAATAACACCCAGAGTAACCGTGAGGGGTTCTTCTAACAACACATGAGCAAACGACTGGGTTTGAATATGAACATTTTCATAGTCTCCAAGCAAAACGAACATTGTCCCACCTAAATATACTACTACTGGTGGCCATGGAACCTATTCTGGAAGATTCCAGAACAGTGGTTCTTTTAAAGCGGCAATATTCTTATTCAATAAAAGGCCGACTTATTATCCCTAAAACAAAAGGCCACTAACTAGGTCATGGTTGAACTTAGCGTCAGTTTTTGGAAGCCACTTCTTTGTGTTTTAGCGCCTTATCCCTTGTGCCGTTGTTTCGCATAACTCACGCGTGTATGTGGCGCCAAATGTGCAGGTTCCACAACTAGGACACATGAAGTTAAAAGTGCTTTTTGTGGGTATTATTAGCAAGCAGGTTTCACGCCGCTTCATTACAGGACTGAGACGCCTGGAGTAGGTTACAATACGAGATAGAAGAGCGACTGTAAAGCATGCGACGACAGGATCTAAAAGAAAAATAATCATCATGTGATATGCAGATTATCATGAGCGGTCATATTTCGCCATATCACATGTTCATCAGAGTCGTAGATCAGCTGTACGAAGAAAGATACAATTCAGTAAAGGTACAATACAAATAGATCGGTGAGATCAGTAAGAAACCTGATGTTGATGATGTTAATAGTGCCAATGCCGTTGACGAAGAGTTCTCCTGTCCTACAAAAATTCATTTTCGAACCGACCCACGACATAAACATTTTTATGAATGTGAAATCTCTCTTTGCCTCCAGTTTTTACGCAGCTACCCATTGTTCAACTTTGACAACTTCAATAGAAATTGAAAAAGAAACAAGACGAGACTAAATAATATAAATCAGGTACAGCACATGACAGCGTGAACAGACAAAGACCTGATCTTAATGTCTCAATTTATATTCATGGTCCTTCCTTCTCTTGTGTACTTGTAGGGTTAACCACTTTCTCCTCTTGTGTACTTGCAGAGTTGACCACTTTCTCCTCTTGTGTACTTGTAGGGTTAACCACTTTCTCCTCTTGTGTACTTGCAGGGTTGACCACTTTCTCCTCTTGTGTACTTGCAGAGTTGACCACTTTCTCCTCTTGTGTACTTGCAGGGTTGACCACTTTTTCCTCTTGTGTACTTGCAGGGTTGACCACTTTTTCCTCTTGTGTACTTGCAGAGTTGACCACTTTCTCCTCTTGTGTACTTGCAGGGTTGACCACTTTGGGACTGCTGATATTGACGCCTACTTTATATCCCCTCTGACATCTCCGACACATGGAGACCGTAACCTGAACCCCGCCAACACATCTGGCATGTGGACATGTTGCTTTTCTCAACCAGGTCATCAACACTCTTCTGAAACACCTGTCCAAACTGGCAAACACGATAAAGTTCACACAAGAATGAGAAGATGTCAGAAGTTTAAACCCCTCGTGAATGCGCGGATATTCCTCCTTATTCGGGGACAGCCGCACATAAAAATGGTAGTAAATACCTGGACTCAACAGAACCACAAACCCTCCAAAAACGGTCACCAAAAGTCGAAGACTTCTCAGATTCCCCTTCAGCTGTTTCATTTTCGTCAGCTGAACGTTTCTTGTGTCATCATTGTTTATCGAATGTAAATAATCAGTTTTTCTGATGGCGTGTATTTGTCTTCTCGTTATTATTGTTAAATGGGAGTATATGAAACAGAGAACGGCTGTTAAAACAAAATGGATGTACGGAAGTAGGACTTCTCATTTAAAGTGCGCGATTTCCCAGTAATAGTTTAATGAGAATATGAATCCGTCTAAATTAACCAGCACAGAACTGGCCCATGCTACTGTTACTCCAATCAAAGTGAAACGACGGGAGATTAGTCTTTGGTGTAAAAATGGACGAGAAATAAATAGCCACCGTTCACCAGACACAATAAAAATATTAATGTAACTAGAACAAGTATTGATTACATAAGATATGTAGAGCAATCTGTCCCTTTGATGTCTTGAAGCAAGGGAGACGCACTTCAGATTATCAGCAGCTAGAAATATCAGACGAATTAAGCCATAGATTGAAGTGAATATATCGCTAGCTGCCATAGAGGAGATGAAAATGTGCGTGCTGGTGCGGAGAAGGCGGCTAGAATAGATGGTTGCCAACAGCAATATATTGAGAACCATTGATATGCCCATTATTGCACCTTCAAGAAATATTTCGAGAACTGTAGCACTGTCACTTGTCTCCCAATCTCCGTGAAAGCAGCTTTCATTTGTTGACGAGTTGTCCATTTGTGAGCAACCTGTAAGTGCAGAATACAATAGACTGCATCAGGAATAATACATGCACATGTAATAATTTACACTTATAAAAGAGAGAGAATGAGAGAGAGAGAGAGAGAGAGAGAGAGAGAGAGAGAGAGAGAGAGAGAGAGAGAGAGGTGGGGCGGGGGGATAGCTGTAGACATTCCAAGACATGATAAAACATACGAGGGAAGTCATGACGCAATAGAAATTTTATTATAAACTGCATGGAAGAGAATGGACAACATTAAATCTTATTTCAGGACAGAACTTCGCTTTCAAGCAATAACCGATGTTAGGTTCGTGAGGATTGAGCATTGTTTGCACATGCGCAATAGCTATTACAGAATGGCTACCTTACTATTTATAGGCGCCTGGAGTAACAACGCAAATGTATTCGTGTTTGGTGGTAAGACGATGTGAAACCTTGTGAAATCCACCAAAGAATGATGGTTCAGTATGGATTTAGTTGTTTCAGTCAGGGAAAAGTGTATGAATAGGTAAAAAGATGCAGTGGAAGCACTAGTTGTGTCCGGGTAAGGAAAGATGCAAGACTCAGATATCGGCTGGGAAAGTCATGATGACCATCTTTTTTTTCGGATAGAAAGGGCCCTATACCGGTGCCTTTCCGGGAAAGGGGTGAACCTCTGACTGACGCTTGGAACAGTGACATGCTAGTGAACAAACTGAAGCAGCCGTACAATCGAAGCGCCGGGATTTCTTTCAAAATGATTATTTTTGCTGAACAACAACGCCCGCCCTCAAACGGCTGCGCTTACATTGGATGCACTATGTGCTCCAAGATTTGAGGTCTTGAAACATCCAGCATGCAGCCGAGGCTTGGCGCCATCGGACTGTCACTTGCTTTGATGCTTGAAAGAACACTTGCGGGGTCAGAGGTTTGCAGATGACAACAAGGTAATGGGGAGGCTACAAAATCTGTTGTCCAAGAAGATATTATTTAGCTAGTACCCAGGTAGGTTAAGTGTGTTGTCAGCCAGGTTTGATATGTTGAGAAATAATACACACAACATTTCTGGTTAGCAGTATTGTTTTTAAAATAAAAACACACATTTATTCCTAACAGTTCTATTACTTAATGACTCATCCATTCAGTAGCATGTCCTTCGCAGAACCTCGCTCCCGTAACAACCTTTCGGAAAACCTCTCGATCATAACCAAGATGTCCCGCGTCCGATACACCCATCTGGAGATCATCCGCCATATCCTGCACCCATCTTCTATTTGGCCTTCCTCTTCCTCTCTTCCCAGGCATATACCCCTCCATTATTGTTCTCTCGAAACTTTCGTGACGTTTCAAGAGAACAAAATATTTAAAATTTCTTTGTTTTATCGTCTTTAATAGCCAACCTTCTTCAATATTCAGCTCTTGAAGTATGGATGCATTTGTTCTTTTCTTTAACCAAGATATTCTTAGAACTCGTCTATAACATTTATATTCAAAGCATTTATGCGCTGTTCAACTTGTTTAGTAAGTGTCTATGTCTCACAGGCGTATGTTGCAATGGGAAAGATGTATGCTCTTAAAAATCTAATTTTTGTAGTTCTGTCTGTCCCATTCCATAATTTATTCCATAATATTCTTCAACAAGTGAATCAGTACAATTATCTCGGAACAGTCATAACATCTGATGGGAGATGCCTTGAAGAGATTAGAACAAGAATTGCCATCGCGAAAGTAACCTTTAGCAAGATGAAAAACATTCTGACCAATAAAAAGATGTCAATTGAAACGAGAAAAAGAATGTTGAGGAGATACATAGAACCTGTTCTTTTGTATGGATGTGAAACTTGGACAATGAGCAGTCAAGCTGAAAAACATCTGATGGCTGCAGAAATGTGGTTTCTGAGGAAAATGCAAAGAATACCATGGACAGACACAGTGGCGTCACTGGGGTTGGTGTCACCCAGTGCGGTAAACTCTTGGTGTCACCCCTCTAGACTTTCACCATGGTCGTCTTCCGAGTGTTCCTGTACCATATATAATCGCATATAGTAATGTTTGTAAAATAAGTCAAAAAGTTAATAAGGACATAAGAAAGAAAACAAATTGAACAATATAACTTCAATACTTCAGGTAAAACATAAATAAAGAACTTCGACAAACTCGGACAAAGTTAAATTTTTGTTATTTTGCTATGTCTGCTTTGTCAAATTTGCAATTTTTTTTATTTTGGTATCACCCCTTGATGGTGTCACCCGGTGCGTTAGGTTCGTGCCGGAATGCGATCGGCGTTGCCAGTAGTGGGTTGTGCTCAATATTTAAATTTCAAATCCCGAAACAACCAAATAATCAATTATAAACAATAATTGTTATTCCTGTTAACACATGATTAGTAGTATCATTGTTTATTTATTATTGATATGTATTAATGATTTATAAATGTTGGTTATCAGTATTAAGTATATTGTATATGGTATTTATTGATTAACATCGGTGATATATTATTAGGAATATATTATGTTAATTATTATTTTATTTACTATTTACTTGTTAGTAGATTATTATATAAATAAATTAAGGATATATTACTGAATGATTATTATATGATGTGATTATACAGAAGTTAGATAGAATTGTAAAAGACAATACAGTGAACGCTTCCATATATTGGAGCATACTGGATCAGCTTAAGTCGGATAAAAGTGGTTAGTGAGATAAAAGTGTCTCAAATCATGCGAACAGCAACTTTACACACCAATCCGCTAAGTCAACAATGCCAGAGGTAAACGGAAACATTGGTCAACGATAAAAACAGTGAGTCAAAGTACATACTACGATGCTTAAATGGCGTGGGAGCAATACCACTTCCAGGATACACACGTAGCTTAACCCCATGCATGAAAAAGGCATTAGAAGGACGTATAAAGATGCTTATCTTGTGATATTGTATCATAAGATAATGAGGAACTGCGTGAGGACGCCCAGGGGACGTTTTTAAACTCACAGCATGTTAGACCACAGTACTCTGAACCATAAAGGAGGTTGTGGCTACATACCATCTACAAGAGGGTATATAGGCAGAGCGCGTCCGACATACATATTTTTCTTTTTAATTTTGTAATCCAGGAAGATGTTAATTATGTATATTTTTCTTCTTCTTCTTCTTCTTCTTCTTCTTCTTCTTCTTCTTCTTCTTCTTCTTCTTCTTCTTCTTCTTCTTCTTCTTCTTCTTCTCTTCTTCTTCTTCTTTCTTCTTCTTCTTCTTCTTCTTCTTCTTCTTCTTCTTCTTCTTCTTCTTCTTCTTCTTCTTCTTCTTCTTCTTCTTCTTCTTCTTCTTCTTCTTCTTCTTCTTCTTCTTCTTCTTCTTCTTCTTCTTCTTCTTCTTCTTCTTCTTCTTCTTCTTCTTCTTCTTCTTCTTTCTTCTTCTTCTTCTTCTTCTTCTTCTTCTTCTTCTTCTTCTTCTTCTTCTTCTTCTTCTTCTTCTTCTTCTTCTTCTTCTTCTTTTCTTCTTCTTCTTCTTCTTCTTCTTCTTCTTCTTCTTCTTCTTCTTCTTCTTCTTCTTCTTCTTCTTCTTCTTCTTCTTCTTTCTTCTTCTTCTTCTTCTTCTTCTTCTTCTTCTTCTTCTTCTTCTTCTTCTTCTTCTTCTTCTTCTCTTCTTCTTCTTCTTCTTCTTCTTCTTCTTCTTCTTCTTCTTCTTCTTCTTCTTCTCTTCTTCTCTTCTTCGTCTTCTTCCTCTTCTTCAGCCTTCCGAGCCATTGAGGATTTATGCTGCCGATGCAAGCCGTCTCCATTCGTCTCTCTGGTTGACCTTCTCTTGCCAGTCGCTGATTTCAAGTGCTTGTAGGTCTGTATGTATATTATTCTCACACATCTACAGCATAATGAAATTAAGAAAAAATTAGGAAGTTAAAGGGAGCTGGTTAAAATGAGGAAGGTCATGGATGGGTCAAGCTGGAGACATTCCTCAACAGGTGTGTTCACTTGAGGCCTTAGAACCTGGCAAGGAGTGGGTACAAGTGCCAACAGATTTATGTACGTCCTTTTCAGTTTGCATCCAACTAGACAACAAATGCGGACAAGAAAATCCGGCTGCTGTGGAGGCGGAAACACAAGCTTTGATCTTCGAGAATTAGTTAGACGGTGATGCTGTCATTTACACTGATGGGTTGGTCGATCGGTGAATGAAAAGTTCATGGACCTTTACGGTTCAGGCCGGAGGGAGAATTGTGAAGGAGTATTCTGGTGTTTTTGCTTTGAGCACAAGTAGCCTGACAATTGAAAGTCATGGCAGTAAGTAAAGTAGTAACATGGCTCGAGATAGAAACATTCACTAGGGCATGTTTCCTTAGCGACTCAATGAGCATGCTCAAAAAGATAGAAATAGGGTGGATACGAAGAGAGTGGTTGCTGTCTTTGGAGCGGTCTCAGCTCGCAAAGATTAGTTTCATTTTCGTGCCAGGGCATGCGGGTGTACAAGGAAATGAGCATGCTGACAAGCACGCAGGTGAGGCTACTGTGGAAGGTGGACGCGCCTTGGACCAGGCTGACATTCTGAATGCTCTACGAGAAGTAAGACTTTTGCAAGAACCCAAGTGATGACTGTGAATCTACAACCATGGTCAGGATGCGAGAACAGCAAATTAAAAGAGGTGTGGTCAAACAAGAACACTACGCAGGAAGCCAAAGAAGATTGATAAACCAACACAGAACTGGTGTCGTTAGCCGCTGCACGCTGCGGGATTTGCTGAGGAGGGGATCCGAGCACTTATGGACTAAATGGTTCGATGTGCAATGAGGATGATCTGTCGACTAACTAACTAACTAACTAACTAACTAACTAACTAACTAACTAACTAACTAACTAACTAACTAACTAACTAACTAGCTAACCTGCTAACTAACTAACTAACTAACTAACTAAATAACTAACTAACTAAATAACTAACCTAAACTAACTAACTAACTAGCTAACTAACTAACTAACTAACTAACTAACTAACTAACTAACTTATTTCTAGATCCTCTATTTCGTGGCATTTATTTATGCAACTACGCTTCTTTCGCACCCCTGCAAATGTGACGTATTTCTCTGTCTGTTACTTTATATTCTGGAGAGTTCCTTTCTTTCTTTCTTAGACTAATTTTGCTCAAGATTTCATAGGTTATCCATATTTGAATTTTCTTATTTTCCTTCACTGGCATGGTGGTATTTGCAATATGCATTCTAATTTTTACACATTCCCATTCTGTATTAATTTTCTCCTCAGGGTTTTCATATTAGTACTTTGTTGTTGTTGTTGTTGTTGTTGTTGTTGTTGTTGTTGTTGTTGTTGTTGTTGTTTGTCCATCAAGAATGATGTATCAAGAATGATGATGACCATTCATTTCATCCAGGGGGTGTTGAAAGTATGGAGCCGTGAGTTCTAAGATGGCTGGATGAAGAATGATTTGCGCGATGAATTGGATTAAAGTGACGAAGAACTGCGCAATTCGTCGATCTCACTCTCTCACCTGAGTAAATCTGAGTCCAGTGGCAAGACAAGTCGAGACGACACGAGATGAATACAGGTGCAGTGGATGACCAGGGCGCTCTACGTGCCTTACCGTGCTCATTACCTTCCACAACGTTTAGCAGGTAAACGCCGTCTTTCCCGTTGAATCAACAATGATTTCTTCTGCGCAGTCTGCCGAATCCAGTCTTCATATGCTAGATAGGCATACCCTAATTCACCGATCAGTTTGACACCAAATCGGCTACCCACGCCTGGTTTAGCCAGCCTGTCACAGCTGTTGCCCGGAGGGGGGGGGGGGGTGGCCGTTGTCGCATGCTGACAGCTACTAGGAGCCACTGGCATAAGTTGGATGTCAGGCTTGGACCAGTGGGGATGGTCCCTTGAAAAGGGAGTGACAGCCATCCTTACCAAAGGTACTACGGATGCCTAACACCCCATAACCCCTACTACTACTACTACTACTACTACTACTACTACTACTACTACTACTACTACTACTACTACTACTACTACTACTACTACTACTATAACTACTACTACTACTACTACTACTACTACTACTACTACTACTACTACTACTACTACTACTACTACTACTACTACTACTACTACTTCGAGCAATATTTTACGATTAATATCGTCTCCATCAACATCTAACTTGTGTTGCTAACGAGCAACTCACCAAACAGTGTGAACCAGACAATGACAATTCGTCCCACAGTATGAACCAGAATATGACAATTCGTCCCACAGTGTGAACCAGACAATGACAATTCGTCCCACAGTGTGAACCGAGAGATGACAACTTGTCCCACAGTGTGAACCGGGTGATGACAACGTGTCCAACATGTGAAACGAGCGATGACAAAAGTCCCACGTTTGAACCGAGCGACATCTATTGTCAGTTAGCAAACAGATTGCACCTAGTCTGATTGTAATATTCAGATGGTAACAACCGTTTAACTACTGTCTGTTTGCTCCCTGTAGTTGTTTGTTGAAGCTATCGATTTGACAATCAAAGTGAAGTATAATAGAGACATGATCCTCAGTGCCGAGATATTTCAAATAACATCGTTTAATGTTTGATGCACACTTCCTTCATGAAGCCATGACAACATTATTTCGAAGTGGTGGGACACATGTTTAAAGCGTGTCCACTCTTTATGTTCTCTTTTGTGACTTCAGGTAATCTGTTTGTGATATTTCTTAGGAAAATGCAATAAAAATGCAAAGGATATTATGAGCAGACAGAAAAACCAGTGAGCAAATCCTACAAATGAAAACCTTAAACTGGTTGGAGAAATTAGACATATTCTGTAAAGAATTTTTGGGTACATTATGAGAGGACATCAACTGGAGAATATGGTGACAACTGGCAAGATTGAGGAAATAAGGGCAAGGGGAAAGCAGAGAGCTAAATATCTAGATGACTTGGTGAAAGGCATAATCGAGACAAAAACACAGCTGGTCCACGACTCTGGTGATCATGTGAGATGGCGAACGACATGGCACATAATGATGCTGATATTGTCTTCTATTGGTTGGGGGATGGGTGATGGGGGTGGGGGTGGGGTGAGTGTGTCTAGGTTGAGGGTGGGGATATGTTTGTGTATGGGCGTGGGATGTGTGGGTGGGTGGGGGGAGATTGTGTGGGTCGGGGATGTGTGAAAGTGGGGCATGTGTGGGTGGATGCTAGTTTTGTGTGAGGGTAGGTGCATGATGTGTTGGTTGGCGGGGATATGTGTGTGTATGTGAGGATGTGTGGTTGGGGGATGTGTGTTTGACTGGGTGGTTGGGGTCTGTACATATATGGTGGAGGATATGTGGGTG
This sequence comes from Cepaea hortensis, assembly GCA_963921405.1. Classification (NCBI taxonomy): domain Eukaryota; kingdom Metazoa; phylum Mollusca; class Gastropoda; order Stylommatophora; family Helicidae; genus Cepaea; species Cepaea hortensis. The sequence continues at coordinate 6,669,723 of OY992883.1, read as the reverse complement.
GGTTTGTGTTGATGGGTTATGGGATGAGTGGAGGATGTGTGTGTGGGTTGGGAGATGTGTGTAGGTGGGGGAGTGTGGGTGGGTGGGCACATGTATGTGTGCCTGGGTGTGTGTGTGTGGGTGGGGGGTGTGTGGTGTGTGGGAGATGTGTGTGTTTGGGAAGATGTGTGTAGGTGGGGGTTGTGTGTGTTTGTGGGATGAGTGGGGTCATGTATGTGTGCCTAGGGTGTGTGTGTGTGTGGTTGGGTGGGGGATGTGTGGGTGAATGGGTGGATGGTTGGGATATGTGTCTCATAACATGGTAATATGCATTGTTTATGTTTACAACATTCATTTGACAATGTTTTTTTCCTATTTGAATGTATTATGCATTATTGATGAACGAAAGATGAGTGATTGGAAGGGCCGAATGTAAGACGGGCCTGCGTGCCCAATTTGTTACCCTTTGAAAATAAAGTCCGTTCGTTCGTTCGTTCTAGTTCACTGTTTTAATGTCAATTAATAATCACGTTATCGAATACCGTCATTTGAGAATTTTCCATCTATAGTTCGCAATCTAGATTGCCATCATCATCATCACATTATCAATATCGTAATCATTATCATCTTTATCTTAATCACCACCATCATCATTATCATTATTATCATCATTATCATCTTCATCGTAATCATCATCACCATCATCATACCATCACCACCACCACCACCACCATCATCATTATCACCACCACCACCAGCATCATACAACCATCACCATCACCACCACCACTATCATCATCATCACCATCATCATCACCACCACCATCACCAATAACACCATCGCTATCACCATCACCAACACCATCACTAACACCATCAACAACATCATTTTTACCAACACTACCACAGCCACCACCATCACCAACACCAACATCACCATTACAAATATCACTATCATCAACACCATCACCATCATCAATATCACCATCACCATCACCATCATCAACATTACAATCATCACCACCACCACCATCACCACCACCATCATCACCACCACCATCACCATCACCATCACCACCACCACCTCACCACCACCATCATCACCACCACCATCACCATCACCATCACCACCATCACCACCACCAAAACCAACATCACCATCACCACCACCACCATCACCGCCACCACCATAATTATTAGCATCATCATCATCACCAATACGATCATTACCACCATCACCACCATCACCATCATAAACATCACCATCTCCATCACCAACATCATCACCAACACCACCATCACCATCATTGGCATCATCTTCCTCCTGCAGCAAGCCCTGTGCAGAATGTCGCTCTCCTCACAAACCCTAGACAGAGTCTGGAATCTTCACTTGTGTTTATTGTCTCAAGCATTGCCACGCCCAGTTGACTGTAACTCTTGAAAGATTTCACACGACATGAGGGGCCTCACAAGTGATATAAACAGTTCAGGTCAGTTCAGTCGCGGTTCCAACATCACATCAATGGGTCGTCCCCATTATGCTCTGTTCCTTTGCCAATGAATATCACATAAAATGTTCCTCACTGTCCCATGTGAAAAGTAGAAAAGACAGGAGTCTCCACAAACAACAGCCCGTTCAGGCACTCTGTGCACATGATGCCGCCACCAGAATGTCACCACAAAAGTCCTCCACTAAACATTCATCCTTGATGGAAGTGACAGTCACTTTCCCAACCAGATGTTCACGTACAAAGTCTTGATGTTTCTAAATATTGGTGTTCTGTTTCTAGATGTTTTCTAGCCAGCCAAGCTATTTTATCTCCGAAATGCAGTTCACGCAACAAAACAACCTCGGACAAATGTAAAAACGTTCACTGTACATAATTCCCTCGCCAGAATGACAAGAGTCCTCTACGAAACATGCAGTTCTTCCTTGATGGAAGCGGCGGTCACTATCCCAACCAGATGTTAGCCTTCAAATTTTCGCTATTTCTAGATGTTGTTGTTACGTTTCTAGATGTTTCTAGCCAGCCACGCAATTTTCCCTCTGAAATGTAGTTCACGCAAGTAGTAAGGGATGTTGTAACTACTTAGCATTTTAGGTGCAGCACCTTCATAGTGACGTCATATTATACTATACTAAGAGTCTAGCACCTACGCATGACGTCACGAAACTGCACCTATGGTAACTTTATTTTTGAAAAATTGGAGGGTATTTTATTGGGTTACTTCCGGTAGTCCTGTTGACTACTTCCGGTGACATCCGGTGTCTCCCGGGGCGGGCGGTGAGCGACGGTACGGTGACGGTGGTGGGTTAGAGTCCCATAAAATACATGTATCGAGCGGGTATGTGATTATTATTAATCATGGATCCGAGATGGAAACATCCTTTTACGTCTTTGATTGCGGGACCAACGGGGTGTGGAAATCCGTCTTTGTGCAAACTTTTCTGACGCATCTATCAGACATGGTCTATCCGATTCCAGAGGAGATTATATGGTGCTATGAAGAATGGCAATCCATGTATGAGACTATGAAGGGCATTCAATTTAACGAAGGCTTTACGGACATGGAACAGTGGACAGGCGATAGACGTCTCCTAGTGATAATAGATGACCTAATGTCCGAGACAGATGATAGGGTGACTAAACTGTTTACTATGGGTAGTCATCATCGCAGCACCAGTGTCATGTACATAGTCCAGAATCTATTTGGGAAGAATAAAGAGCAAATAACCATCAGTTTGAATTCACATTACCTAAGGGTGTTTAAGAATCCACGTGGCGGGTCTCAGATTACCAACCTGGCCAAACATATGTACCCAGGCCGCGTGTCATATGTCCAAGAGAGCTTTAAGGACGCGACAGCGGCTCCACACGGTTATTTGCTGTTTGACCTTCGACAGGAAACACAGGATCAGCTCCGCTTACGAAGTCATATTTTTTTCAGATCAACGCCAAGTCTTCTACGTGCCTAAATAATAAGTCCCACCGAATAAAACGTCATGAGGCCATGCTGCGCTTTCTGGGCGAGGCGAGGTCGGCTAACGTGAAAACCCTAAATCGGCTTCCCCAGACCTCGTCCAATCAATTTGCGAGTGCTGTCACAATGTGTTACAAGGTAATGTTACACTGAAACCGGTTCAGAAGAGACGATTGTGGCGGCACAAGAAAAGTCTGAGAGCGCTCACGCGTAAGAAGCTATCTATCAAGAATAGGAAACAAGTCTTGCAGCAAGGTGGTTTCATAGGTTCTTTATTAGGCCCTATTCCAAACGTGCTGAAAGGCACCGTGGGCTTATAATGAAGAAAATTATCGTGATCGACCCCCGGATGTTGGAAAAAACCCACGCTCCACCCGACACACTAACAGATAACTTGCGCGACTTGGATCAACATATGCAACATGTCCTGGAGAACGAAGATCTACCACCCCGGGAAGAAGCCCGCGTGTATCAACAGACTTTGCAGCGTTATCTGAATCGACTTGAGCAGTACAGACATAAGCCTTTAGGGACAGTGGATATGAAGGAAAAAAAAACCTAAGTCAGCAATTTACCGGTTTCAGTAGCCGAGACACAGCTTCAACCGCTTCACTCGACGCTGGCTAAAAGTCATCCAAAATCTATTCAATCAATACCGGCTAAAAGTCAAGTAATCGAGTCCAAAATAGTCGAGACAACGCCACCTTACAAGCTCAGGCGAAATAAGAAGAAGAGTTAGATACCTACACCCAAGTTGGAAAAATGGCCTCGCATTAAGAAAATATTACTACGACCCTCAGAAACCCGAAGCCACCGCTTTAAAACGGAATACTAAATTGAAGAAAGTAGAGACTTGGCTACAACATCAGGATACGTATACATTACATAAACCGATCCGTCGTCGTTTCCAGAGACGTCAAACCACCATAACCGGTGGTATAAATCAGCAGTTTCAAGCCGACTTGATAGATATGAGACAATTACAAAGATACAATGAAGGGATGTCGTACTTAGTGACGTGTCTCGATGTGTTTAGTAAATATGCGTGGGCCATCTATTCAAGAAGAAAACGGGGAAAGAACTAGTGGACGCCTGAGTAAAATTTTTGTTGATAGACAACCGATAAATTTTCAGACTGATAAAGGATCGGAATTTGTCAACCGGACCTTCCTAACATTTCTGAACGATCGAGGTGTGCGTTTCTTTACCACTGAGAATGAAGATGTGAAAGCCGCGATAGTGGAAAGATTCAATCGAACCCTAAAAGAAAAAAGTGTGGCGCTATTTCATCAAGACCAATAAACTTCGCTACGTCGACGTGATAGATACATTGATCCGAAACTACAACGGGTCGTATCACATAAGTATTTGCATGGTGCCCGCGCAAGTCAACTATACGAATCAAAACGAGGTGTTGAATGACCTGTATCAAAATACTATCGACAGAAAAGTGTATTTTACGGCCGGCGATCGAGTCAGACTGGCTCAACCCAAACAGCCTTTTAAAAAGGGATATATGCCCTCGTGGACAGAAGAACTGTTTACCGCCAAATATATAAACCTGACCAGTCCGGTGAATTATGTGCTAAAAGACGATTCAGGGGAGGAATGTCAAGGCTTATTCTACTGAGAAGAAATACAACTCGTCGGAGACAAGCAAGTGTAGCGCGTCGAATCAGTCTCACAAGAACGACCCAAGCGAGGTGGTGGTAAAGAGTACTTAGTCAGGTGGTTCGGGTATCCCAAGTCATTCAACAGCTGGATCTCAGACCTAACCAGATAATAATGGAAGAAGCCAACGTGGAAACTAACCCACAAAATACCACAGAAGGGGAACGAAACTTGGTCTGGTGCATGTTTGGTCGGCGAGTGCCGCGACTAGAGATTGTCTTCTTCTGTTAAGTGATCGTTATATACACCGTCATTGGCGTATCACTATTCAATCTGTCTCGAGACAGCGTCGACGCAGCCGAGGGCAAGTTGTGGATCGCTCTGCTAAGCAGTTTTCTGGGTTACATGCTAACAAACCCTATAATATGAGTTTCTACGTGAACTTACCGAGCAATGCTTCGCCGAGCAATGTTTCCCAAGAACACTCCAGGTCACTATTTCGTCAAGTTACCGCAGACTATTGAGGTGAATCAGCATTACGAAGTGGGTTTGGCCGAAATTCAATTTCCCAACTACTACTGCAATGTGCTAGAGCATGAAGTGTGGATAAGATACACCTCACCAAGCAGAGGAAATTCCAGAAAACTATGTCCCCCAGGGCTATACAGCTCACCAGACGCGTTTATAGCGGAGCTGAATCGAATAATGAAAGAGTCGGAGGTGGACGACTAGCCGCGAATCAGATTATATATCGACAATGCCTCAAAGAAAGTCATCGTGAAAATATTTGAAGCGGGGGCCATGGCTACGTTTAGCGAGAAGATGAAATAGATATTAGGACTTCCCTCCTCGAGGATATCACACGCCAACCCAATAATGGAAGGGCAAATAGTGATAGACCTGAATTTTGACCTGCAAAATATCTACGTCTACTTTTGATCTCATAGTGGTTAGACCAGTCGGAGACGTCATGGTCCAATTACTAAGGACGGTTCCTATCATGAATCAGCTGTCGGCTTCGGTGTAGCGCATCTACGACAAACCTCATTACGTACCGCTGAATCAGTACTCTTTCGACACTGTGGAAATCCTTTTAACCACCGATACGGGGACAAGCATCTCATTCTCTTCCGGGACTTCAGTGCTGACGTTACATTTTCGAATTCGGAAGAGATCAGACCTAGAATAATGAAATACGTGGCGTTACGTCGAAATCCCAGACTGTACGAAGACTTCTACTGTAATCAAGCTGGACATGGCATGCCGGTGTTTGTGGGTGGTCGTAGTCAGAGAGGTCGTGGTATCGGCAGTTTCTTCAGTGGACTCGGTCACACGATTCTACTCTGGCTAAAGACCGGTGGTAAGGCCCTACTCAGAGAAGGTGTCGGTACGGGTCTGCAAGTGGCCCAAAATGTTTTAGCTGGTAGGAATGTTGGGGAATCTTTCAAAGAACACGCGAAACAAGCCGGTCAGCGTCTACTGCAAGGAGCTATCAACCACGTTAGCCAATCGGGTAGCGGTATAAGAAGAAAGAGACGTGCAGCGCCACCTGGTGAGCCCAGTAAACTTATAAAACTGACCCCCGCATCTGGTCGAGCTCACAAGAAGAAGCAACAGCACTCGGATATCTTTGCGTAATGGCTCTGATTCACCCTCATTCCTGCGAGTGTCTTCATTCTGGTCTGGATCTATTTAGTGTACCATCCACCGCCGTATAAGAGGGACAGTTTCTGGAGATACACCCTTTAGTGTCGCTAGCCCCGGGCGCACCTCTAGAATTTGCCATCTCTGGTACCAGTGACGAGTATCTGGATCTGTTTAACACTTTTTTACACTTCAGAGCTAAAGTCACACTACCCAGTGGTGACAAACTACCACCCACAGCCGATGTCGCTCCTGTCAACTATTACCTGCACAGTTTATTTTCTCAAGTGGACGTCTCACTCAACGACACGTTAATCACCCCTAGTGAAAAAACGTATACGTATAGAGCCTACTTGGAAGCAAAGTTGAACCATGGGGAAGAAGCCAAAAAAGAGTCATTTCTCAGCCCTCTATTACTACGACACGGCCAAATTCCTCGATGACACGCACGGCTAAAAAAACAAGGGACTAAGAACACGACGTCAACTAGCCAGTGAGAGTCACGAAATAAATATGATGGGTCGACTACACCCCGACATTTTTGTGCAAGACCGCTACATGATAAACGGTGTGGATGTGATAATTAAGCTGACTCCTTCCAAGGCCACCTTTAACCTCTTAGCCCCCGAAGGGGCGCTTGGTTATCCATATATTATAACGCATGCCTCGCTGGTGGTTCGGAAAGCCAGACTTAATCCGGCCATCGCGCTCGCCCACGAGAAAACCTTGATGAGAGCCAATGCGAAATTCCAGTTCAAACGTGTGGTGCTAAAGACATTATCTATCCCTCAGGGTATGCTATCTCACACACAAGACAATCTGTTTATGAGTAAAACACCCACTCGCGTCGTGATTGGACTTGTTACATCAACAGCTTTTAACGGTTCCTACAGCTATAACCCGTATAATTTTCAAACTTTGGTTTGACGTACTTGAACGTAACCGTCGACGGTCGAGCTGCCACCAGCAAACCACTGACCATGGACTTTGAGCGCAACCAATACGTACGAGCGTATTTTGGTACTAACCTAGCCATGGGTCTAGTGGGCAAAGACGCCGGCATCTGAATTGACTATAATCAATTCAAGTATGGCTTTACATTGTATGCCTTTGATCTGAGTCCCAGTTTACTAGACGGAGACCAGTTTGAGATGCCGAGAACGGGTCCTTTAACACTGGAATTTAAGTTCAACACACCCACGCCAGAGCCATTACAAATCATCGTCTACGCCGAGCACGACGGGATAATTGAAGTCTCCAAGACCAGACAAGTGCTAACAGATTATGCCTCATAATGAACACACAGCAGATTACCAGAATACTACTAGCTGATAAGTATGCTCGTCGATTACAGATCAGAGTGTGCGCTCGAGATCAGCTACACCGACAGCTAGATAGAAGCAGACCAGCGGCTTTTATTTAAACACTGACCTTAGCTATAGACCTGGTTCCCACTGGGTCGCCATGTACTATGACAGGTCTGGCAAATGCGAGTATTTTGATTCATTTGGTCTGCCGCCCTTAAACAGTTTCCTGTACAATTTTATTGACCATCATTCAGACACCCCACTCATGTATACTACCCGTATCTTACTAGATGTGTTAAGCAACTCATGTGACCTCTACGCTATCTATATCATCTTGATGAAAAGTCGTGTGGAAAGCATGACCCGCATTCTCCAACCCTTTTCAAACAAACAATGGGTCAACGATAGGCTGGTAGGTCTCCTAGTCGCACCATACGTAACGCAGCTGAGACGATATAACCAGTTTACACACTAGTATATAAACCCGACTCGGGTACCATTAGGTCATATTGAAGACAACGACAGAACTCAAGACAGCTAACTGGGTCTACTTGACTCGTAATGGTGACATTGTTAGACCAGTGGGAGATGGCGTCAAGGCCGTATTTGTCTCATACTACAGAGGAATGACCAAGTTACACAATTTTTTTCCATAGTATATTCCACAGCTACAGTCAACATAAAGAAACAACCTCGCGCAGCATGACAGACGACAACACGACAACCAGAAAGACGACAACATGAATAAACAAGAATAAGCAAGAAAAAAATACGTCAAGCATACCACTGAATAAACCAACAAAACAAATATTTTTCGTTTCATAACTTTTATTTTTCCATTAAAACATTTTCGTTTCCACAACATTCAATATTTTCAATATCACTCAATGAAAGCAAGTGACTTTACACATCACTGACATAAAGTGACAGTATTTTATTTTTGTCAATGATAAAGACAGTTCACGGTACCACACACACACACACACACACACACACACACACACACACACACACACACACACACACACAAGGAAAGCACGCACATATGACCACATTAAGTCTTTTATGTTCAATTATATAGACAATTCACAGTACACCACATTTTCAATAGAACAGCCAGCAAATAGTAGAAGAAGGTAGGGGGGGGGGAATTAGGAAAAAGAGTATTTACATATTATGGTACATATTTACACTTATTTATCTAGGGGTGACGTGGTATAGTTGTCTGCGTGTACTTTTCTTATAATGTAGAAATATGATAAAGCCTCTTTGTGTTGGTGATACGTGTAGACAGAGGAAGCCTGTGTCTTAAATCCTATATTTGTCCCTCCAGTCGCTGTCTGGGTGTCAAGTACATTTAGAAAAATGTCCCTGTCTAGGTGCGTGTTGTGTTGTTTTGTCAGCCCTTTCGTGCTGGTCTTGGTATATTCTCAAAAACAGAGATTGATCTTGCTGCATAAGGAGACCATCCCCGTTCCCTCATACTCCAGCTTAAATAACCCAGGGGTTCTTTTGTCGAAGACTCGGTTAGCCTTACACGCGTCACAGACTGATACAACTTCCCTACTCCTAATAAAATCCCGTTGATGGCTATCACAGACCTCAGACGGGAACCAGGAGCTATAGACTTTATAAAATTCTACCTGAAGCTCCGGTCTGATGGCCTGTGCTAGGATCGGTTTGCTAAGAGCTAAATACAAACTATCTGTGTCCATCTCACACAACTGAAAATCCTCCCTAGCTATAAACCTATCTAATGAGTAATAATAAAATTTTAGCATGCGCAACTTTGCGTACTGGTACACAAAGAAGCCTATTTGCTGGGGTAGATCCCATAAGGTGGTCTTTTTCAGAGACTCTACCTCAAACACATCATCTGACAACATGGTCATTTTCTTAAACAGAGGCTGATTCACCAACTTTGACGTGCCAGCCCCGCGACAATATGACACATTGGTGTGCTTGGCCTTGTTAGTTAACGTTTTGCCATAGGCTGCGTTTCCCAACAGTTTCGTTGTCTCAGCCTTAATGGTATAGGCCGGATCGAGGTCACCCTCACGTCTGGCATCAGACACCTCTTTACAAAACCTTTCAAAACACATCTCAGGTTTGTACTCAATGATTTGGTATATTTTGGTGACCTCTAAAACATGTGTCAGATACCATTTTAACAATGGTATGGCCAATAGATCTTTTCCCCCACATAGCTACCCATTAGAGTCCAACGTGTGCCGTTCAACAACTTATGGGTCTCGGTATACTGCCCCATGAGCTCTCCAATGCCAGCTCTAGACACGTCCGTGTTTTTAAAGATGGGCGTCATCTCTGAAAATAGTTCTTTATACTTGTCTGGTACATGGATGTCACACTCTATTAACCCAAACAAAGCCTCGTTTTTAACAGCCTTTATAATCATTTCTTGGTCTATGGTCTCGTAACGGTGCCAGTGTGCGACATATGGGAATGTGGTGTTTATGAAGCTTTTAATGGCGCTATTAGTCTTTTTGAGACTCTGTCACTCACATTCCCACATCTCCACTACCGTGAAGTTAACCTATTTTTCCAGGTACGCGCGAATCTCTCGCGTGTTGGCATATAGTTCTGTCAAGGGTTTCTGGCTCACTGGGTTAACATCATGACCACGGGTCAGCACACAATTTTCATGCCCGTGGAATAAGCACTCGTGAAACTGGTAGACGGTTCGATCCCTTTTATCCCATCCATCAACTCTGATGTGTCTTTCTCCTAGGGACATCTCGCGCCCATTAAACTGGGTATTTAGCTCTATGCCCTGACTATGTTCAACCCGCTCCAACCACTCTCTGCACTGGACGGTATAAACTCTAGTTTTATGGGGCTTGAGCCCATCTTCTGCATTTCGTATCACAGGAAAACCCGTGGGCATTTTTTGTGTCAAAGCCCTCAGGTGTAGAGCGTTGGCATCGTACTCTTTCACACTCTCAATTAGCTTACCCCCTTGAATCCTAGTCTTACCTACCTCATGATATCTGTGATATATGATCGAGGGGCCACCTTCAATATTTTTTGCAACCATGGTGTGCAGATCACTCTCCTTATTGGAACAAAGGGTAAAGTAGTTGTTTTGGGATATGGTTTTAAACAAATACTTTAACGTCACACCGGGGACATAAACGGCATCCTTGTACATATCTACACCTAAATCCTTGTAAAATGCAACTTGTTTATCTAATGCCCTAATAAAAGGTTTTACGTCCTTATTGTTGTACCAGCGCAAAATGTCTGCGAGTGTCGACATATAGTTCTGGCTCCACACTCGTTGACATTCTTCGTATTCAGCAAATGAAATATTGGAGTTTTTCAGCTGCGATAAAATGCCTCGTGTGGGAGCAAGCGAGTCCCGTCTAGTCTATCCAAGGAGGTGATATACACATATCAAAATACCCCCTTCGCCTCTTTGATGTCATAAGCCGCTAAATATTTTGAGTAGCTAAACCCCGGGGCTAAATAGTTTACAATATCTAGAAATCTAAGCTTTTTGGTGGAAATGGCCATTAAATTATTATTCCTTTTCACTACATAATTAAAGGGGTCATCATTGGCAGAGATGAAGGACTCTATCAGATAAGGCTTAACTAGATTTATGTCATACCTACCAGAGGTGAGCCCCAGGACCGGCATCTCCCGAAGATATTCATCCAGCCTAACCACTAGCTTGTGTTCATTTAGAGCCTCTAAGGCTGTATACACACAATCATGCTCTTTCCTAATTCGGCATACGCTGGATCAGCGATTTGAGTCAGACAGTCAACCATCTTCCTCATCAAGTCCTGAGGATTACCCGCTGTGATGTGGCAGAGGGGGTCCTCGAAGTCAGTGACATTAGAGGCTATCGACCAACTAAGGGGGACATGCTTTCCTAAAAATGTGGTGGACTTGGTTTCCCCTGGTAAATTACTTTTTACAAAATACGCCTCATAGTCGGATGAAGCTCTGTATGGGTAGATATAATCAGTTTTTACTGGCACACCCAATGAGCTGATGGTTTCATGTACAGTCTCTGTCATGGAGTAGACACCTCCTTTATAACTGTTAAACGTTAGCCATCCATTACAGATCAGCGTATGTCTATCCATCTCCCAGAATACATTCCACAAATTCCCACACTCACTACACCCGAATGAATTGTCACCTCTATCAAGATCATTGATATACATAAAATGATCCTTATACAATAGCACTCACAAACTTTTAGGATGTTTCCCACTACTATGAAGTTTGAGGACCAAGGCCTGCGTCTAATTGAATTCAGAAATGTCTACATTTACCCCAAAGCAATTTTCTAATGCCGGCATGTCAATATGTCTAACCCCAGGGAAGTTGTCTAACGACTCTAACTTTTGAATTTTCTGCCACTGGTTAGCTAAGCAATATGTCGGTTTCCTAAGATCTGTCACGGGTGTCCCATTAGATAACGCCACACATCGAAAGAAACATAACATGTCAGTGTATGACTTATTGTGTGAGTCATGCTGTAAAATATTTATGTCGTAATTGTGTCGTGTGTGTGCAGGTACATCGTCTAAGCAGCAACCTATAGGGTGCTCGTTAAGGTGATATATATAAAAACTAGTCGCGGGGATTGTCTCTACCATGTACTTAGTATCAGGTCTGTTGTGTAGGGCGTAGTTAAACATGTCACTGTCCTGAACTATAGCTATAAAATCGTCAAAGTCTTTTTCATTGTTAACTAAGTGGGGGACCTTAAGCTGGCATGCATTGTTAGACGCTGAATGAAATAATCTAAGTTCGCCTGTCCCCGTATGCTGTAAAATCATGTGATGATAATAATTTACCTTAAACCTACATGTCTGACTAGCAAATACTGGTTTTAAAGTCTCTGTCAAGTCAATTGGTTATGTTGAGTCTGGTCGATGAAAAATGTGTAGGTCGATACATATTTTTGAATGTTCTTATGTGTCCTAAGGTAGGGCCAGATGTCTCTATATTTCTGCTGGACTTCCGCGTCGCGGATGGTGTCTACAGATTTTAGTTCCTCATCTAATTCGTCATCTATCTCTACGACGGCTTCCTCTGCTTCCACTTGATCAAGCTTCTGTTATTTTAGATGTCTGTGTGTTTGCTGGTCCTTTTCTTTTACGCGATGTAATGTATGATGCTATAGTAGTTGATGTTGTAGTATTTGATGTTGAGGGTGATGTCTGTTTATGTGTTTTTACATGTTGTTTTAGGTTGTCTTTCATATTGTATAAGTTACCACAGATGTGGCATGAGTGCATTTTGGTAGAGTGTACTGTCTTAATGTGGCGTGTAAGACTGCGGTTTTCTGTAAATTTCTTACCACAGATAGGGCAGAGAAAGACAGATTTCTGAATAAAGGCCATAGTAGAACAAGGAGTAGTAATTGATGATAGTGATGAGCCAATATTTGGTATCTAGTGGTTAATAATAGTGATAGCACGTTTCCGATAGTTGTCAGTAGTATTTTCCGGCTTTGGGTAGTATTCCCACCACTATTTCGCACGTATTCGATGACTTGTTATGTGCTGCTCCACACGAAAAATTACAGTTAGGAATATTTTTCAATCTTCTCCTACACGTGTATGTGTGGGACGTTAAACAGGTGTGGATACAATACAGCATTATAGATATTTATCATACAGGTTACATCCACTATTTTGATTATATGTTTATCTAAAAATATTTCACATTTTTAAGAAATAGCAAAATATGAGGTTCTAGACTGTGACATGACGTGTAGTACTATTAAAGAAGGGGTTGCTCTGTTAGTATTTCGTACTTTTGTTGCCACACTCTTTATATAATAAATTATTACTGCACTGTAGTTGCTACAGATTTTTCACTTAGTTAAGACATTCCATACTACTACACGACCCATAAAGCTGATTTGTATTACAGATCATTTAGAGAATGCAACGTCATTTCCGAGTTAGTTATGACTTGATATACTACTTATGAACCATAACACAGAACAACATTGAGAAACGACAGAGTACATACCTTTGTGTATGGTTGACTTTTCATTTTAAGCAGTACTCAATTGACCACTTCTTTTGTCTGTTGTAGCCTGTGTAAATCTGCAGAAGGAAATATAGGATCCATATAGCACATGCATTGTAAATTACAAAGAATATGACACATTTTGATGTCTGTTCTACACAAGACAAGGGAGGTAGCACCCGACAGGAGAGATGGTCAGATAGAAAGATAGATAGCTAGATAGATATCATATAGTAAGTTAGATACCACAGCCTTTAGACTCTCATTTGTCATTTTTCTTTCTGATGAGTGCACAGGCATCCATACAGTTAGCCCATATTCTTTCTGGCGAGTGCACAGTTAGCCCAGATAAGAATATACACGGTACATGTTACATTTAGTGGAGGACATACCTTTTTTGTGCGTGGTAGACGCGATGTGGTCCACGTGTCAATGAATGACTTGTTAATTTCTGTAAACGAACGAAAAACTAGTTTCAGTAACCAGAGAAAAAACACATAGAATGCACTAACATCTACCAATAATGATCACCTGGAATGCCATTACCACCCATCTTGCTCCGACGCTCTCTCTCTCTCTCTCTCTCTCTCTCTCTCTCTCTCTCTCTCTCTCTCTCTCTCTAGAAATCCACGTGGAAGATCAGACTAGCTTTAGTGACCAGAGACAGCACACACAGAATACACTATCTACCAACAAAGATCACCTGGAATGCCACTACCACCCACCACGCTCCGATGTTCTCTCTCTCTCTCTCTCTCTCTCTCTCTCTCTCTCTCTCTCTCTCTCTCTCTCTGTGTCTCTCTACCCCGCGCTCTTCATCTAGCTCTTTCTCTTTCTCTTTCTCTCTCACTCTCTCGCTCTGTCTGTCTGTCTCTCTAGCCCGCTCTTTTCCTCTACCTCTCTCTCTCTGTCTCTCTAACCCGCTCTCTTCCTCTGCCTGTCTGTCTCTCTCTCACACCTACACACCCACCCACCCCCCCCCCCCACACACACACACACACACACCGCACACACTTGACGGCAACAGAGACAGGGAGTAGCTGTATTTCTATGCTTCACATCAATAGTGGTAGCTGAAGAAGCTGATGATGATAATGATGATGATGATTATGCTTTTCATGTCTCCGCTTGACAACAGCGGCGGACGGCGCTATAGTGATGATGCTGAATGATGATGATGATAATACAGTGTTAGATTTTACCTATGGTCAGTCCTTTCGTGGTCTTTGCCGCTGTCTTCCACTTTCCCTCCATTTTAGCAGTTTCAATCTATAATAAAATGCGAAAGATACACGTGAGCTTACAATGATGAGCGCTTACATTACAAATACATCACTACAAATGGCAGAGCTATTAGGCACCATAGCATAAGGCACACAGCAGTGACCAATTTGGCAGCAGGCCGCCTGACACAGGTGCCGATCGTTCAGAAACACTGGACAATTCGCCCCTTGACCACGACAACAATAAGAATGCTGGGGTTGACTTGATGTCCTTTACATGTATTGACACTACCGGCGTTGTCCTTTAAATACTATGCAGTAGGCCTGACTGCGACGTCATGTAAAAGACATCTATATTACAAGCTATGACCGCCCACGGTTACCGATATGGCACAAGATGATGTTGTTGATAGCACAAAATGATGATGGCACGTCTACTTGACTGCGCCACGTCGTTCAGATAAATACTAGCATAGCGGGTCGGAAACGCCAAAGAGAAAGAATGCATTGACCGCGATCAGCAGGACACCTGCTGTTGACTCGACTTATATGTGTTGTATATAGTCTATTTGGAGGGACAGTTTACCAGCACATCTTTGGTCTACTAGTTTTATTTAGTTTTTGTTTACATTTCAATCAGAAGAATCTAACTACAACTTGTGCCGAATTTTTTTTTTTTATTTCTTCTGGCAAATAAATACACCATATTCTATATTCAAATTCATTTACCATACCCAAAACCACGCTTCAGCGCATTGTTTGACCCGGCCGCTATCTAATTACATTCCTCGCTTCTTCTGACCAGCGACCACTGTACGAGATTATTAGATTAGCGGTCAGCCAGGGTGCTTCATGGAATTTTCAATTAACATCGAGCGACTTCAATGGTTATCTCAGGTAGAGATCAGGCGGCTTGGTACAGCCGGGGCTGTGAAGGCAATGTTTGCGTAGAAACAGCGATTCTCAAAAAATAGATTTACGAAGGCGTTTACACAAATGGTTTGAAAGTTTACATATTTATTTATTTATTTATTTATTTATTTATTTATATACCTGCATGGAGGTTGTCCCAGTGGGTAAGGCATATATAAGTAGTTGCTTGGATGACTTGGCCACGTGGCATAAGATAGGGTGATTCACACCTCTGGTGAACGAGTGAGCTGGTGGACCCGGAGGGCACATGCTGGATGGGACAAATGAATAATTATAATGATACTCACCGCTGGCATTTTTCCTGGTTCTTCTGTGGGCTGGAAACTTCTTGAGGTTGATTCTCTTTTATGACGCAGCAATAGAATGAGACCTTAGCCATTGCGTATAGATTTTTTATAGCAGCAAGTCACGTGGTACAATATAGCTATAGCCATAACCGGTTCAAACCGATCTATACGGTCCTACGTAGAGAACTGCTGACATCGCTATATCATTCGTAGCGGTTCTCATGTTACTGAGGAATGTGAGCAGCGCGCCGAAATATATAGAGAAGTAATGAAAGACTGACAGATGGAAAGATATAAAGAAATAAACAAATAAAGACAGACAGAGAATAAACAAAGAAAGAAAGAAAGAAAGAAAGAAAGAAAGAAAGAAAATAAAGAAATAAAGACAGAAACAGATCCGCTTGGTATATTTTAAGACTCCCTGACAGCAAATCGAGTTTTACTGTCTACTTTCATCAGTAGGCAGTATTTTCACATAGTTGAACTTTGGGTGACCTTTACCTGTCGGAAGTACAATTTGTTACTGGAGAAAAAGGACATTATTACTCTTGCTGAACCAGGAGACACGAATCGCCTCCCCTGGTTACTTTTATTTTGTTTGGGAAAAGGGGAAATTATTTGGGTTGTTTATATTGTATTTCCTTGATTATCTTAGCAGGGTATGACTTCTATTAATTGAAATTTATATTTATATTTACAGATTAATATTCTAAAAGCACTATACAAGAAATATAGACATTTAATACGTGATTAGTATTAAAATATTACTGTTAATGTATGCCTGTCTAGTATATTTTTAAACCAGATTTTCACCACTCGCTTAGAGTTGATACATGGGTACCCACTATGGACACCTGCCGAAACTATCATGCTGAGCAGTGGAAAGTTTATTAATGCATCCAACTCTGGATACTCAAGGTAACTCGAGTGATGAAATAAATCATTTTTCCAATCTGTGATATTGACTTCGGTCTCCTCAGCGAAGGGTTCTATATCCACGCGCGCTGTGACGTTGGGATTACCGGGGCGGTGTGGGGCGGACACCAACGTGGTGTGGGGCGGACCGGTGCAAACCGGACTGGACGTCGTCACGTGAGCCGGCGCGAACCGGAGCGACCCGGACCGGGCGGGTGTAGGGAACCTGGGTAGGGAGTACACATGGAATGGAAGTCCACCGGAAGTAGTCAACAGAAAGTACCAGAAGTACCAAGAAAATGACAGCTATACTTTAAAAAATAAAAGTCACCGTAGGTGCAGTTTCGTGACGTCATGCGTAGGTGCTAGACTCTTCGTATAATAAAATGTGACGTCACTACGAAGGTGCTGCACCTCAAATGATAAGTTGTTACAACATCCCTTACTATTCACGCAACAAAACAACCTCGAAAAGATGTAAAAAAAATATTTTCATAACATCATATAAAACATATGTTATATAAGTGATATAAACTACACAATGAAGCAATTATCGCCTGGCGGAACTGTTACTAAATTGCGCTGACAACGATATGAGCGATGGCGGACGGGGATTATACACCTGGGCTCGACGCTGGCTACTGGAGGTAAGACTGACGACTTACCACTCCGTGAACTCAGTCCTGTCATAAATGTCATGGTTCTATCACTTACCGTATTCTCCACAGTCCTGATATAAATGGCATGTTCTATCACTTCCCATATTTACCACAGTCCTGATATAAATATCATGGTTCTGTCACTTCCAGTATTCTATTCACAACAGACCTGATATAAATATCATGGTTCTATCTCTTGCCGCATTCACAGCAGACCTGATATAAATATCATGGTCCCATTACTTCCAGTATTCACAACAGACCTGATATAAATGTCATGGTTCTATCAGTTCCCATAGTCACCACAGCTTCCTGCTACGCAGCTATTGTTCTTTCCTTGCAGCAATTACAAACATATGGCTTATGAGAGTCAGAAGTGGACTCGCCACTGAATTTTCCGACCTCTGTATCTTTGTTATACAATATCAGCGGGTGGTTCCACCCAAGTCACGTCCCCCATGTCTCTTTCTCCTGTTATGGATCTGAACGGTGTATGCCAGACATGATGTCATCTCTGCACCCCGTCTACAGCTGAAGGCGACCCACTCGTGCACGCTCCCAGGGCATCCAGCTCTACCTCTGAGCCATTCCTGCCTTAGGCTGGTCCTTTCTCTCCTCACCATTTTTCTACTACAGAACGATACACGCGCTTTCTTGATGAACCCGCCAGCGACTGCCGCCATCTCAGTTCAGTGTTCAAGATTATATTACATTGTTTTACAACTATATAACAACTCACTGGCTGTGGCTTCAACTCTGGGCCTCGTCCTTCGGTTCACAAATGAATTTTTTCGGAGATTCCTGGGGGATTCCTACCACCCCTGAGTCACTGGACCTACGGAATTCGTGCTTTTTGCCACGCTTTCCGCGCTGCGGAACGAGACGGAGCCACATGGGATAAACACCCGTTGCAATGAAGTCGACCCTTTCAACTTTTAAGCGACTTTTTTCATCATCATCACGTTTGCCTTCACGTCAGTTTCGCATTCAAGATTGTATACAAATGGCTGTAAAAACTATATAACATTTCATCATCACCATCGTCGTCTTCCTCTTTTGCCGTTAAGCGTCCTGGATTACAATATCTGACACCCGATGGGTGGCACTGGATAGTGTCATTTCGTATGAGTGTACAATGTCTTTAGTGTTGTCAATCCATTGTCTTCTCAAGCGTCCCCTTGCTCTCGTATTAGATTGTCTTTGATGTAGCGCCAGTGCTAATATTTGATGTTGCTGTTACATTCTAACAACATGGCCAAACTACTTGATCTTCTGTCTTTCAATAAATGTGGCACAAGGTGCTGATCCCAATGTCTGTCTGATAACACCATTTCTTACTCGGTCTTTGATAGTTAAGCTGGCAGCTCTCCTCGGGCATCTCATCACACGGGTGTCGATTTTCCGTAAGTGATTTGGGTAATGTCCACGTTTGGCATTGGTAGCATAGGGTTGGTGTGAATATGCTATTTATTATCTGTCGTTTTTGGGAACATAGGTATATTTGGATGTTTCAGTATAGGTGATAGTTGATATATAAGCGCATTTGCTTTTTGACACCTGATTTCGATTTCTCTGTCTTTTCTGCCATAGTCTATGATTATACTTTCACGATATGTGAATTATTTACCTTGTTTCAGAGATGTGCTATTTATCTGTGTACTTAGTGGACCATGCAAGTAGGTTACCAACTAACAGTATACCACAACAAGCAATGATGTACAGACCAGAGGGAAGCAGAGGAAGAGGCCGACCACGTAAACGATGGACGCAGAGAATAACAGAGTCCATGCGAATATCGATACATGAAGTCCATAAGCGGGCACTCTCCCGCTGTTTATACTTCACCTCGACACCGCAAGGTACAAGAGGAGCATGATGAGATGACATGAGATGAGATTAGACTTAGTGGACCAGGAGATCTGCTAATCTGCATTATTTCGTTGTATTTATATTAC
This sequence comes from Cepaea hortensis, assembly GCA_963921405.1. Taxonomy (NCBI): domain Eukaryota; kingdom Metazoa; phylum Mollusca; class Gastropoda; order Stylommatophora; family Helicidae; genus Cepaea; species Cepaea hortensis. The sequence continues at coordinate 6,650,207 of OY992883.1, read as the reverse complement.
CTCTGCTGCATGTTGAATTGTTGATTATTTATATGATTGTTGCAGTCCGCTCTCTTGACTTTAAAAGAGGCACTGATCGTTTGAAAATAAAAGCTAATTTAATGAAGGTGTATCTGTTGTCTCATTTATAGTACAGAGTTGTTAATTTTCTCAGTCCGTTCTGTTTCTATGATCATTATCAATGTTTGTGTATGAGTGTGCTGTAGAATCCATCAGTAGTTTGTTTCTGTCTGTTTTCCTAAGTAGAATAAATTTAATTTGAGATGTTTGGTCTATGTTGTTTCATATATACAAGGTTTTAGTGTGGCTACGACGATGTTGGATCAACCACTTTGTTACTATTATTCTTTGTTATGAGCACATGGTAAGTAGGTGTTCACCACTGCTAATACATTCAGTCTCTGTGTCGCTGAATGACATTCACCAAACGGGGTTCTTCTTGTACCTATTCGTTCGTTGAAATAAGCCATCAAAATAAGGTCATCGTTGTCATTGTCATTGTTTAATGTGTCTGTTTAAGGTTAAGAAGTATTCGTGTTTGTCTTCATCGTTATAAATGTCGTTACATGGGGCATATGACTGTATACTAGTTGTCGTTATACTGTCTTCTATAACCTGTATTAATATTGTTCTTTCTTATATAAATTAAGTGTTGATAATTGCGCTTTTTCTGAGTGTAATATAAAACCCAAGCCAATATAAACATTTAAGTGATAATAAGATAGATATTTCAAATTTACAACCAGGACAGAATGAGGCAAAGTACAGTAACAATTACATCATGATCGCTTGAAAATAAAATATATATATATATATATAATACAATGTATGTCTGTCTGTATGTATGTTATTTATGCGTTCGCGAACATTCCATCCGATTGAAATGAAATTTTCTACACGTGTTCTTCTCATTCCCGTACTGCCAACTGGCATAGCTTGTTAGTTTACAAACAGTTATTTACGTAATAAAATTTAATTTTTTAATTACATATAATTTATATACATAGCAAGGGGACTTAACTTAAGAAAAGTTATATCACGGGACATAACTTTTAACAGCATTGCTATATATGTAATTAAAATAATTGTTGCATATTTCTCAAATAGGTGGACAGTTTCTCTACAGTTATCTACAGACATATGCGTTATAATATATAATGATAAAATCTTTAAGGCATTTTCAAAGTTTTCATAAAAATAATGCATCTATTTTAAATACGTGAAAATTTTCTAACTCATCTTTTTATTTCTCTTCGACATCTATACAGTCATCCCAGCATTTATCGGGTTTTAGTGATATCTTGGTAAGTTTACGTTCAGTAGTTTCAGATTGCCCTATTTAGTTATTGGGATGAAGATTATTCTCTTCCAATCTGTTCGCCACATTTCCGGGAACGGGAACGGGAGCTTATATGACTACTAATATATATATATATATATATATATATATATATATATATATATATATATATATATATATATATATATATATATATATATATATATATATATTATAATTATAAATGTTTCGCCTTTAAGTGGTATTGTCGTGTGTCCAAAAGATTGTTGGACGACCCCCGCTTCTTCCTTAAGCACAACGACATCTCTCAACAAATGTGACGAATCGTCTCATCTCATCTTGTTCCTCTTGAACCTTGCGGTGTCGAGGTGAAGCATAAACTGCAGGAGAGTGCCCGCCCATGGGCTTCATGTATCGAGATTCCCATGGATTCTGTTATTCCCTCTATCCATAATTTACATGGTCGGCCTCTTTTTCAGGCTCCAATTGATCTGTACATCATTGTTTGTTGTGATATGCTATTAGCTGGTAACCTTGTACTATTTCACTTGCTATTTTATAAGAAATTTGGCGTTACTATTACGCCTACTTTAGTCCTGTTTTCATTTTTTTGATTTGTTCCCCCTCGCTTCTTGATACGTAGAGTACTATTCTCAGGAATCTCATTTTCGTTGCTGTAACCTTTCTTTTCTCTTCTTCAGTCATTGTCCAGGGTTGGTACTGGTAGTATAAAGTTGGTAGGAAGATTGTGTTGTAGAAGTTGGTAGGAAGATTGTGTTTTAGAAGTTGGTAGGAAGATTGTGTTGTAGAGTGTTGTTGTAATATCTACATATACATGTTCGTTCTTTAGTATTAGTGCCATAGAATCTAATGGGTTTGATTGCCTTATTGCATCCATTCTCTATCTCGACTTCTGATTTGACATTTGATGATTTTATACTTCCTAAGTACTTGAAGTTCTGTACTTCTTTCAGGGGCTGTTCTTTTAGATGAATCTTTGTTGTTGCGTCTTCTTTGATTATAGTGATTACCTTGGTGTTACTGATGCTAATTTTCATGTTGTGTTCCTTGCACATCACATTTCGTTTCGACTATCTATCTTCTATCTATTTGATATCAAAATAGCAAAGACCCAGATAAAGCGCTCCTTAGAATCTCAACAAAGCTCGCCCGTGAGTATAGGAAACAATGCCCTTAATACTGCTGACTGCAATCGGCAAACTATTCCTCAAAGCGCCGTATGCTGGTCCATGGTCACGACAACAACTGAAAACAGTAATGGGGAGGGAAGGGGAGGTTGAAATTGCCGTAAAAGTTATTAGTGTCAATACGCAGCTGGGAGTGTGTCTGTATGATGGATGATTCCAGTTAGTTAGTTAGTTAGTCGACAGATCATCCTCATTGCACATCGAACCATTCAGTCCATAAGTGCTCGGATCCCTTCGTCAGCAAATCCCGCAGCGTGTAGCGGCTAACGACACCAGTTCTGTGTTGGTTTATCAGTCTTCTTTGGCTTCCTGCGTAGTGTTCTTATTTGGCCACCCCTCTTTTAATTTGCTGTTCTCGCAGTCTTGACTATGGTTGTAGATTCGCAGTCATCACTTGGTTCTCGCAAAAGTCTTACTTCTCGTAGAGCATTCAGAATGTCAGCCTGGTCCATGGCGCGTCCGCCTTCCACAGTAGCCTCACCTGCGAGCTTGTCAGCACGCTCATTTCCTTGTACTCCCGCATGCCCTGGCACGAAGATGAAACTAATCTTTGCCAGCCGAGACCGCTCCAGAGACAGCAACCACTCTCTTCGAATCAACCCCGTCTCTATCCTCTTGAGCATGCTCATTGAGTCGCTAAGGAAGATTCCAGTTTGATGCAGTGATTGTTGCTGATCTTACAGACCTGGAATGTCAGCATTGAAACTCAGGGGTGACAGGAAATGTCAACATTGAAACTCAGGAGTGACAGGAAATGTCAACATTGAAACTCTAGGGGTGATAGGAAATGTCAACATTGAAACTCTAGGGGTGATAGGGAATGTCAACATTGAAACTCAAGGGGTGACAGGTAATGTCAACATTGAAACTCTAGGGGTGACAGGTAATGTCAACATTGAAACTCTAGGGGTGACAGGAAATGTCAACATTGAATCTCGGGGGTGGTAGGAAATGTCAACATTGACACTTAGGAGTGATAAGAAATGTCAACATTGACACTCAGGGGTGACAGGAAATGTCAACATTGAAGTTCAGGGGTTATAGGAACTGTCAACATTGACAATCAGGAATGACAGGAAATGTCAACAGTGACACTCAGAGTTGATAGGAAATGTCATCTTCAAGTAGGCCACTGGACAATACCACGTGATCCCCGTCCCGGTCTTCAAGTCCATGGTAACCATCGCCACACAACTGTTCCTTGAATAACACTTTGTAAAAACTTTGAAAGAACTATCTACCTTTTCGTGGCTCAGAAATTACGTCTTGGGTATAGTCTCTCTCTCCCTCTCTCTCTTTCTCTCTCTCTCTCTCTCTCTCTCGCTCTCTCTCTCTCTTTCTCTCTCTCTCTTTCTCTCTCTCCCTCTCTTTCTGTCTCTCTCTCTCTTTCTGTCTCTCTGTCTCTCTGTCTCTCTCTCTCTCTCTTTCTGTCTCTCTGTTTCGCTGTCTCTCTCTCTCTTTCTCGTTCTTTCTTTCTTTCTTTCTTTCTTTCCCCTCGTTTCTTTGTTTCCCCGAAGAAGATCCAGAAGAAGAGGTAACGTTGGGTTTGGAAGAGAACTCTGTTGTATTGAAGACTTAGCAATGTTGATATGTTGTACAGTGTTCTTGGTGGATGTGTTAGTTGTAATGATGTAGAACAGAGTCAGTAACTAAAGGACCGAGACGCCCGGAGTAGGATACAGCACGAGACAGAGGGAGGACTGTAGAGTAGGCGTCGAACAGGATCCAAAAGAAAGACCTTCATCATCATGTGAGATGACGATAAGCGTAGCCGGTCATCTTTCGTGGATCAGCTCTGGGTAGAAGGTGCCACAATTCCAAATAGAGAGGTGTGTAGATTCAGTAGGCAATCTGATGTTGATGAGTGAATGTTGCCAATGCCATTTAGGAAGAGTCCTCCAGTCCTCCAGAATGCATTCGTGAACCGACCCACGACATTAACATTCTTATAAAAATGAAATCGTCCCTGCCTCCAGTTTCTTGACAACCACACTACCTATTGTTTAACTTTCACAACATCAATAGAAATGGGAAAACAAACAAAACTTGAGACTAAATAAATATAAATCATTTACAGTGTATAACAGTGCAAAGAGACACGATGACTTGATATTAATGTCTCAAGTGCTATTTATGGTCCTTTCTCTGCTTGTGTACTTGTACGATGACCACTTTGGAACTTCTGTCACCGACACCTACTTTATATCCTCTCCGACATCGCCGACACACCGAGATCGCGACCTGAATCCTGCCAACACATCTGGCATGTAGACACCTTGCTTTTCTTAACCAGGTCATCAGAACTCTTCTGAAACACCTGTCCAAACTGGCAAACACGATGAAGTTCATACAAGAGTGAGTTAATGTCATAAGTCTAAACCCCTCATGTATGCGCTGGTATTCCTGCTTATTCGAAGACAGCCTCACATAAAAATGGTAGTAAATTTCTGGACCCAGCAGAATCACAAACCCGCCAAACACGGTCACCAAGAGTCGAATACTTCTCAGATTTTCCCTCAGCTGTTTCATGTTTGTGTCTGTCAGCCGAACGTTTCTTGTGTCATCATTGTTTATCGAATGTAAATAATCAGTTTTTCTGATGGCGTGTATTTGTCTTCTCGTTATTATTGTTAAATGGGAGTATATGAAACAGAGAACGGCTGTTAAAACAAAATGGATGTACGGAAGTAGGACTTCTCATTTAAAGTGCGCGATTTCCCAGTAATAGTTTAATGAGAATATGAATCCGTCTAAATTAACCAGCACAGAACTGGCCCATGCTACTGTTACTCCAATCAAAGTGAAACGACGGGAGATTAGTCTTTGGTGTAAAAATGGACGAGAAATAAATAGCCATCGTTCAACAGAAACGATAAAAATATTCATGTAATTAGAAAAAGTATTGATTACATACGACATGTACAGCGATCTGTCCACATGATGTCTTGCAGCAAGGGAGATGCACTTCAGACTATCAGCAGCTATAATTATCAGATGAATCATGCCATAAAATGAAGTGAATATATCGCTAACTGCCAGTGAGGAGATGAAAACATTCGTTCTAGTGTGGAGAAGATTGCTGGAACAAATGGTACCCAACAGCAATATATTGAGAACCACTGATATGCCAATTATTGCACCTTCAAGAAATATTTCAAGAACTGTAGCATTTTCCAAACATTCTCCTTGAATGCAGCTTTTATTTGATGATGAGTTGACCATTTCTGAGCAACCTGTAAGTGCAGAACACAATAGACTGCGTCAGAAATAATACATGCACAGGAAATAATTTACACTTAAAAGGGGGCTTGGTGTGCGTGTTAGAGAGAGAAGAGAGAGAGAGAGAGAGAGAGAGAGAGAGAGAGAGAGAGAGAGAGAGAGAGAGCTGTAAACATTACAGGAGACAACACAGCATACTAGAGAAAGTCATAAGGTAATATGAACTTTATTATGTGTATGGAAGAGTAAAATCATATTTCAGGACACCATTGGCACCTTGCCGTCTTGACAGACGATAGTTTGTGCGTTAAAAAGGCATGATAACCTTTACCTATGACGGTAGCGAGTGTGACATATAAGGCCAATTTGCGCTGTAAATGTCCGTTCACAGTGGGTGCTGTCACAGTCCTAACTATCTCTTCCTTCTAGCTCACTGGACGTGGACAGGCAAATTATAACATCCAGGACGTGTACATACACCAGTTACAATAACTGCACTCGAAACTCGCAGGAGCAGTCTCCTGTATAACCTTTATTACATAATACAAAAAGGTAATCTCATTTAGAGCACACCTGTCTCAATACACCTTTAACTCACGCTTACGATTAAGCACTCATTCTACACAGGCGGCCAAACGCTCGCACACATGCACCTGGGCGATATTTACACAATGTCGCCCTGCTGACCATTCGCAATCACAGTCTCGCATCATCCCGTCCATATCACAGCTAGTACATTCCTCGAATATCAATACACAAATGTCCACCACATCTATCCGTCACAACACTATCGTTCGATCGTTCTATCTCTCGCTATTCTCAATACGTCCGTCTCTCTCTGCTGTCTCACACACACTGACCCTTTTCCTCTTCGTCCTTCCCGCATCACGTGGGTGTGTCCACGGGCTTCTTGCCTGACCTTCCGTCAGCCAAGCCGTGGCGTCTCCTAGTGTCCTTGACCTCAGCTATTGCTTGTACTATTGCTTAGGTCCTTACGCACATACAGACCCTGACAGTGCATGTGAACACGTGGTCATTTCCACCATCATGCACCATCTTACGTCTCAAACGCTCGGTTGTCTTTATTCCATTTCTGATGTTTGCCCTCCATGCAACACGTTCAGCGGTGACTTGTTCCCAATGTGCATTATCAATGCCTTTATCAATCATGTCCCGCTTACACACATCTTTGTATCGTAGTAGAGGCCGACCCTGAGATCTCTTACCCATCTGTAATTCACCAAAAACGATATTTCAGGACACAAACTTGTTCTTAAGCAATACCTCATGTAGGGGTTGTGAGGATCGATCAGTTTACGCATTCGCAATAGCGATTACAAAATGGTCGCCCTTCTATCGATTTGCACCATTGAAGAAAACCGAGACGTATTTTGAATTTTGCAGTTAGAGGATGTAAAAGAGAATAATGATGCTTCAGGATGGAGGTAGTTACATTAATGGTTACGAACTGTTCAACTGAGCGCTTTTTTTCTCAGTTGAAACGTACAAAAAATCCAAGTAGATCGACAATGAAACAAGAAAGGCTTGATTCCTTATCTTTGCTGATGATTGAGACAGACTTGTTGCGCAAAATTAACTTTGATGATATACTCAAAAACTTTGCCAGACGTAAATCTAGAATAAAGAACTTTAGAATGTAAATGTGTGCTTTCTCTGACTTTCTTATCTATCAAAAAAGTTACAGTATTTTTGTCTACTATTATTACAAAATTAATTAACTATTAATTTTAATACAGAAATACCTTATTGTAGGTTTTATATGAGTGATAGTAGTACAAACATATGTGTTTACATTTCACAACTGTTCTTCTTTGTTAGTTTTTTGCATAATATTGAACATACCAGCAGTCAGTGGAGGATCGGGGGCCCGGGGCAGTAGGGGGCACCCATGTGGGTTTGTGCCTAGGGCACCAAGATGGCTTAATCCGGCCCTGACAATGTCTTTGATGTCGTCAATCCATTTTCTTCTTGGACGTCCTCTTGGTCTCGTCGCAGATGATCTTTGATGTAAGGCAGTGATGGTAGTTGCTGGTGTTGCATTATAACGACATGGCCAAGCACACTTGATCTTCTGTCTTTCAATAAATGTGGCACAAGGTGTTGATCCCACAGTCTGTCTGATAGTAGCATTTCGTACTCGGTCTCGGATTGTTTAGTTGGCAGCTCTCCTCAGGCATCTCATCTCGCAGGTGTTGATTTTGCGAAAGTCTGATTTGGATAAAGTCCAAGTTTGAGATTGGTAGCATAGGGTTGGTGTGAATATGCTGTTTATTATCTGCCGTTTTGTGGACATGGGTATATTTGGATGTTTCAGTAAGGGTGATAGTTGATATGTAAGTGCACTAATTTTTTGACACCTGATTTCGATTTCTCTTTCCAATATGCCATCTTCTGTGATCATACGTTCAAGATATTTGAATTCTTTAACTTGTTTCAGAGTTGTGCTATTTATCTGTATACTTAGTGGGTTCGGCGATCTGCTAACATACATTACTTTGGTTTTGTCTGTATTTATACTCATATTGTATCTGCTGCATGTTGAACTCAGACTATTAATATGATTTTTTCGTCTGCCCTCATCGCTGTAAAACAGGCCCTGATCGTCTGCAAATTAGTTGTGTCATCTGGAGTAAAGAGTTCTAAATTTTCCGAGGGCTCTATATTGATGCAATATTATTGCCGCACGACAAAGTTCGCGTATATGGCAGCATATATATTGGAAACACTATGTGCTCCGAAATTTGATTTATTGAAGCCAATACAACAAAACACATATGGTTTAAAAGACAAAAATGGGAATATGATAAATACCAATGAGGAAATGTGCAACACATGGAAAGAATATTTTATTGAATTACTAAATTGTGAAGCTCCAAGTCACATTTTCCCACAGGAAGAGGTTCTAACATGCGAACCACAAATTGAAGAACCTACATTTGAAGAAATCCTATATGTAATCACACGACTTAAAAACAATAAGGCAACTGGGACTGATGGAATTGCTGCTGAATTTATAAAGGCAGGTGGCCATGCATTACATCTAAAGCTATACGAACTAATAATAAAAATCTGGAGGACAGAAGAATTACCCCATGACTGGAAAGAGTCATTATTGATACCTATCTTTAAGAAAGGAGACAAGTTCCAATGTGGAAATTATAGAGGAATATCACTACTGTCCACAAGCTATAAGATACTATCCGCAGTATTACTAAATAGACTAAAACCATATTCAGAAGACATATTAGGTGACTACCAGACGGGTTTTAGACAAAACAGATCAACAATAGATCAGATGTTTATCTTACGACAAATAGCCGAGAAACATTGGGAATATAAAAGAGATCTCCATAACATTTTTGTGGATTTTAAAAAGGCTTATGATAGTGTCCATAGGAATAGTCTATGGAATGCTATGCAGGAATTTGGAATACCAAGGAAGTTAATCAACATGACCAGACTATGCATGGAAGATACTTATAATATAGTAACATATAAAGACAGGAAATCAGACCCCTTCCAAATAACATCTGGCTTGAAACAGGGTGATGCACTATCGCCGCTACTCTTCAATCTGGATCTAGAGAAAGTTGTAAGGAAGGTAAAGGAGGAATGTGATATTGGAGGAACATCCAAGCTGCTTGGTTATGCAGATGATATAGATATTATAGGGCAAAGTGAACAAAAGACATTGGAAATATTGACTCACTTAAAGGGAAAAGCCCAACAGATGGGGCTGGTTATCAACCAAGATAAGACAGAATATATGGTAATTTCAAGAGACGGAATGGCTAGAAACTCTGGCCACATACAAATAGATAATATGACCATTAAAAGAACGGAAACATACAAATACCTGGGTACAATCTTCAACTGCTCCAACATCATAAGGGAAGAAATACAAACTAGAATCAACTCTGGAAATAAGATATACTATGCACTACAACATCTACTAAAATCAAAGGCGCTATCTCGTAACACCAAAATCACAATATACAAAACACTGATCAGACCAGTTGTGCTGTATGGCTCTGAAACCTGGAGTACAACGAAAGGAGACGAAGCCTTGTTACAAACCTTTGAGAACAAAATTTTAAGACGCATCTTTGGACCCATTAGGGATACACAAAGTGGAGAGTGGAAAAGAAGAAGTAACAAAGACATTTATGATCTGTTTAAGTCCCCGCTAATCACTGGTATCATGAAGGCTAATAGACTACAATGGCTGGGGCATATAGAAAGAATGGAAGATAATAGGGAAACAAAACTCGCTTACACTCAGGAAATAAATGACCGTAGACCCCGAGGTAGACCAAGAAGGCGGTGGAGAGATAATACATGTATAGACCTACAAGCACTTGGAATCAACGACTGGCAAGAGAAGGTCCACCAGAGAGACGAATGGAGACGGATTGTATTTGCAGCAAAGAACCTCAATGGCTCGGAACGCTGAAGAAGAAGAAGAAGAAGAAAAAAGCATACAGTCCAGTTGTAGCGCCATCGGACTTTCACTTGTTTGGACCCTTGCAGGAATATTATCTGGGTAGGGGTCGGCAGATGATAACGAAGTAATGGAGAGACTTCAACAAAGATTTACGACCATAACTAAAACCGTTTTCCAAGTAGGCAGCAACAAGATAGTGGATAGCTGGACAAGAAGTGTTGCCAGAAAAGGGAGACATATTGAGACAATAACACACATAGCATTTGTGATTCGCATTATTGTACAAAACTTTATTCTTAATTCCTCTCTTAGTTCCTCTTGTTCTTGGTGTTCCTCTTGTTCTTGGTGTTCCTCTTGTTCTTGGTGTTCCTCTTGTTCTTGGTGTTCCTCTTGTTCTTGGTGTTCCTATTGCCACAATGTTCATCTTGTTCTTGGTGTTCCTCTTGTTCTTGGTGTTCCTATTGTTCTTGATGTTCCTATTGTTCTTGATGTTCCTATTGTTCTTGATGTTCCTCTTGTTCTTGATGTTCCTATTGCTCTTGATGTTCCTCGTGTTCTTGGTGTTCCTATTGTTCTTGGTGTTCCTCTTGTTCTTGGTGTTCCTATTGCGCTTGATGTTCCTATTGTTCTTGGTGTTCCTCTTGTTCTTGGTGTTCCTCATGTTCTTGGTGTTCCTCATGTTCTTGGTGTTCCTCTTGTTCTTGGTGTTCCTCATGATCTTGGTGTTCCTCTTGTTCTTGGTGTTCCTCTTGTTCTTGGTGTTCCTCTTGTTATTGGTGTTCCTCTTGTTCTTGGTGTTCCTATTGCCACAATGTTCATCTTGTTCTTGGTGTTCCTCTTGTTCTTGGTGTTCCTCTTGTTCTTGGTGTTCCTATTGTCACAATGTTCATCTTGTTCGTGGTGTTCCTCTTGTTCTTGGTGTTCTTCTTGTTCTTGGTGTTCCTCTTGTTCTTGGTGTTCCTCTTGTTCTTGGTGTTCCTCTTGTTCTTGGTGTTCCTCTTGTTCTTGGTGTTCCTCTTGTTCTTGGTGTTCCTATTGCCACAATGTTCATCTTGTTCGTTGTGTTCCTCTTGTTCTTGGTGTTCCTCTTGTTCTTGGTGTTCCTCTTGTTCTTGGTGTTCCTCTTGTTCTTGGTGTTCCTATTGCCACAATGTTCATCTTGTTCTTGTTGTTCCTTTTGTTCTTGGTATTCCTCTTGTTCTTGGTGTTCCTCATGTTCTTGGTGTTCCTCTTGTTCTTGTTGTTCCTCTTGTTCTTGGTGTTTCTATTGCCACAATGTTAATCTTGTTCTTGGTGTTCCTTTTGTTCTTGGTGTTCCTATTGCCACAACGTTCATCTTGTTTTTGGTGTTCCTATTGCTCTTGGTGTTCCTATTACCACAATGTTCATCTTGTTCTTGGTGTTCCTCTTGTTATTGGTGTTCTTATTATTCTTGGTGTTCCTCTTGTTCTTTGTGTTCACCTTGTTCTTGGTGTTCCTCTTGTTCTTGGTGTTCCTCTTGTTTTTGGTGTTCCTCTTGTTCTTGGTGTTCCTCTTGTTCTTGGTGTTCCTCTTGTTCTTGGTGTTCCTCTTGTTCTTGGTGTTCCTCTTGTTCTTGGTGTTCCTCTTGTTCTTGGTGTTCCTCTTGTTCTTGGTGTTCCTCTTGTTCTTGGTGTTGCTCTTGTTCTTGGTGTTCCTCTTGTTCTTGGTGTTCCTCTTGTTTTTGGTGTTCCTCTTGTTCTTGGTGTTCCTCTTGTTCTTGCTGTTCCTCTTGTTCTTGGTGTTCCTCTTGTTCTTGGTGTTCCTCTTGTTCTTGGTGTTCCTCTTGTTCTTGGTGTTCCTCTCGTTCTTGGTGTTCCACTTGTTCTTGGTGTTCCTCTTGTTCTTGGTGTTCCTCTTGTTCTTGGTGTTCCTCTTGTTCTTGGTGTTCCTCTTGTTCTTGGTGTTCCTCTTGTTCTTGGTGTTCCTCTTTTTCTTGATGTTCCTCTTGTTCTTGGTGTTCCTCTTGTTCTTGGTGTTCCTATTGTTCTTGGTGTTCCTCTTGTTCTTGGTGTTCCTATTGTTCTTGGTGTTCCTCTTGTTCTTTGTGTTCATATTGCTCTTGGTGTTCCTCTTGTTCTTGGTGTTCCTCTTGTTCTTGGTGTTCCTCTTGTTCTTGGTGTTCCTATTGTTCTTGGTGTTCCTCTTGTTCTTGGTGTTCCTCTTGTTCTTGGTGTTCCTCTTGTTCTTGGTGTTCCTATTGTTCTTGGTGTTCCTCTTGTTCTTGGTCTTCCTATTGTTCTTGGTGTTCCTCTTGTTCTTGGTGTTCCTATTGCTCTTGGTGTTCCTCTTGTTCTTGGTGTTCCTCTTGTTCTTGGTGTTCCTCTTGTTCTTGGTGTTCCTATTGTTCTTGGTGTTCCTCTTGTTCTTGGTGTTCCTATTGTTCTTGGTGTTCCTCTTGTTCTTGATGTTCCTATTGCTCTTGGTGTTCCTCTTGTTCTTGGTGTTCCTATTGCCACGATGTTCCTCTTGCTCTTGGTGTTCCTCTTGCTCTTGGTGTTCCTCTTGTTCTTGGTGTTCCTCTTGTTCTTGGTGTTCCTATTGTTCTTGGTGTTCCTCTTATTCTTGTTGTTCCTCTTGCTCATTATATTTCTCTTGTTCATAGTGTTTCACTGGTTTTTGGTATTCCTCGTGTTTTTGGCGATCCTCTTTTTCTTGCTGTTCGTATTACCACAATGTTCCTCTTGTTCTTGGTGTTACTCTGGTTATTCATGTCCTCTGGTTATTGGCGTCCGTTTGCTCTTATGTTTCGTGTTATTTTTCTTCTTGTTGTTGGCTTGTACTATTTATTACTCTCACCCTGTATGTTCTTCTTGTTTTATTTGTTTCTTCTGGTTTCACTTATTCTTCTCTTTCTGTTTATACCGTGTGTTCTTGTGGTTATTCTTCTCTTTAGTCCCAAATTTTCTTCTTGTGTAGTAGTTATGTTGTTGTTGTTGTTACAGTGGTTGTTAGTGTAATTCTTGTGTTTGTTCTTGTTCTTCTTCTGAAAGCGACCGACAACAGATACATCAACAAATACAACAACAATACCATCATCAGCAACAACAATATTAACAATAACAACCACAACAACTACTGTTTCTACTACTACTACTACTACTACTACTACTACTACTACTACTACTACTACTACTACTACTACTACTACTACTACAACTACTACTACTACTACTACTACTACTACTACTACTACTACTACTACTACTACTACTACTACTACTACTATTACTACTACTACTACTACTACTACTTCTATCACCACCACCACCACTGCCACTGTCACTGCCACTAAGATTACCACTGCCACTACCACTGCTACTGCCACTACTACTACCACCAACACTACTACTACTACTACTACTACTACTACTACTACTACTACTACTACTACTACTACTACTACTACTACCACTGCCACTGCCACTACCACTGCCACTACCACTACTACTACCACTACCACTACTACTACTACCACTGCTACTACTACTACCACCACCACTACTACTACTACTACTACTACTACTACTACTACTACCACTACTACCACTACTACCACTAATACCACTTCTACCACTACTACCACTACCACTACCACCACCACCACTACTACTACTACTACTACTACTACTACTACTACTACTACTACTACTACTACTACCACCACCACAACTACTACTACTACTACTACTACTACTACTACTACTACTACTACTACTACTACTACTACTACTACTACTACTTCAACTACTGGCACAACCCTCACAACGACGATGATGACAACCATCACCACTACTACTATTACAATGTTGGAAGATATCAACATTGAAAGATGTAAGAATAGCAAAGAATATTTACTGGAACCAAGTAGCAGCAATTAAAATTGGAAATACAGAGGGTAGTTACGAACAGACTTAGCTAAGAGTACGACAGGGGTATGTCTTGTCCCCGGATATTTTCTCCCTCTATAGTGAAGTAATAATGAGAGAGATCAAAGAGAAGACAGGAATACTAATAGGAAGTTATAATATAAACAATATACGCTTTGCAGATGACACAGTATTGGTGGCGGATAATGCAACAGACCTAAAACAATTGTTGGGCATTGTAGTATCAGAGAGTGCACAGAAGTTACTCTCCTTGAATATCAAGAAAACAGTAACAATGGTGATATCAATGAAAATGGTGACACCAAAATGTAACATAGAAATAGAAAGGGATATTCTTAATCAAATGGATAATTTTAAATACCTAGGGGCATTTATAACATCAGCTGGAAGATGTACAACAGAGATTAAAAGCAGAATAGGGCATGCAAAAGCCGCATTTCAGAAAATGAAGAGTATCTTATGCAATAAGTCACTATCAATGAATGTAAGAAAGAGAGTGCTGAAATGCTATATAGAACCAGTTCTGATGTATGGCAGCGAATCTTAGAATGCAAATGAACAAATTAGGAAGAACATAGAAGCAACAGAGATGTGGTTTTTGAAACGATTGTTGCGAATTCCTTGGACTGCCAGAGTAAATAACCACAGTTGTCTGAAAGAGGTTAATGAAATTAGAACACTGTATACAACAATAAGAAAGAGACAAACAGTTTTCTTTGGTCACGTGATGAGAAGAGAGGCATTAGAGAACATCGTAACAACTGGAAAGATCGAGGGGAAGAGAGGTAGAGGCAGACCAAGAGAAATAATGCTGGACGAATTGAGGCGGTGGCATGGAGGAATATCATCAGCAGTGTTGTTCCAGAACACCAAATACCGAGATCTGTGGAGAGCCATGAATGTCTACGCCAGCTGGCAGGGTACTTGATGATGATAAATACAATAGTGAATTTACTACTATTACTATACAACTGTTATTAATTAAAGATAAGAAATAGGTGAAATAATTATATGTAGATACATTCTAAACAAAATTTAATGTTAAGTGTAATACACACACACACACACACACACACACACACACACACACACACACACACATACATACACACACACACACACACACACATACTCACATACACAAACGGACACAGAGACCATCAAACACACTCACACAGACACTCTTTCTCACACACACGGACCTAGTCTTCATGGCTTCCTGACCACAGACATATAAACATTATAAACCATAATAAATGTCTTAATTCACGTTAAAGGAGATAAACACGCCATGTATACAACCAAAGTACGTCTATCATCATCACCGGACATCAAAACTGTATGACTAACCACAGCTTGTATCTGGTGTCTTTTATCTCGTCCCTCAGCTGGCACTTGGCGATGGCAGTAAGCTCCACAGTTAGAATTCAGTGATGGCAATAAGTTCCACAAGGTGAACCAAGCTATGACAATACGTTCCACATTGTGAACCAAGCGATGACAATACGTTCCACACTGTGAACCAAGCAATGGCAACTCTTCCCAGACTGTGAACCAAGCAATGGCAACTCTTCCCACAATGTGAACCATGCAATGGAAACTCGTCCCACAGTGTGAATCAAGCTATGAGAACAAACTCCCTAGGTAAAATAAGTTATAACAAATCGTGCAACAAAACTAACCAGTTGATGACAACTCGTCCCACAGCGTGAACTGAGTAACGACAACCAGTAGGAATACCGACTGTAGCTAAACCAATGAAATCCGATGTGCATTTCCGGAATATAGAGTTGTTTAAACTTTGTGATTGCTTTGTAAATGTGTTTGTAGTGATAATCGATTTGACAGAGTTGATTCTGCTAGAGCAACAACCATCTCATCTCATCTTTATCTGACAATCCTAGCCTTATAAACGCCTTCAGTAGCTACCATTCCGCAAACGCCTGCTTTTCAATAAGGCTAAACTAATTCACAAAATCCTACATCCGAATGCCCCAAATTACCTTTGGTCATTGTTTAAATATAATGCTAGACACAGTAAACAATTAAATATATTACACATTCCAAAGCCTAGGATTGACTTATACAAACCAAGCTTAACGTGCTATGCAGCTCAGCTGTGGAACCAATCTTCCACTAGAAATCAAAGACATCGCCAATCCCTATACATATAATCGCAAATTATTCGAACACTATCTCAATACGGATTATCTTCCCCCTTAATAATACAAATAATAATAATAACAAAACCCTAGTATAACAGCCAGTCCCATTTTGGTAGGCCAGTATATTCCACTGGCTAATAACAAGTGTCACACCATTAGCTAATATTACTAAGTCGTATAGTATTGATGTTTTCATTTTGCCCATGCCTGTATAATGCATATCTTTTATATTGTTGCTGTTCCCTGATAGCCTTGAATGATGTGTGAATGAAATAATGTATGAAAGAGAGTTCCGCAAGGTACAAGAGGAACATGATGAGATGATGAGAGAGTGATAGAAGGGCAGAATGTTAGACGGGCCTGCGTGCCTAATTCTTAACCCTTTAAAAACAAAGTTTGTTCGTTCGTTCGTTCGTTCATAAGGTTCTTTTTGTATCTTGCGGTGTCGATGTGAAGCATAAACAAGGGAGAGTGCCCGTGTATAGGCTTCTACCGTTTGGGTTAGCCTGTTTTTGCTTATTGTATTTTCTTCAAGCAGGAAAAGAATCCCCCGCCGGCTTGCTAGGCCAGTCGCAGGTTTAGAGCGAACAAATCTGACCAATGTGAGTCCGTCTCCCCTGGCGAGCCATAACACATTTAGCCCATATCCTCGCAGTCATGGTTTCCCGGTCTACACCGCATGGAGGTGGGGTTGACTTGTGTAGTCTGCGGGTCATCGGCGGGCTACTAATATTCACTCTTCTCCCCCCTCCTGAGTGAGGCTAGAACAACCATCTGTGAGCATTTTTTGTTCCGATTTCTATATGTTTGAGGTTCGATGCAGAGTTGTTCCTTGAAAGTAACGATCATATAATTTAGAGATGGTGGGTTCCAGTCCAGAGATGTTTAAACTAACACACATCTCTGATGGACTGTTTGTTGTATTGTATTGATGTGCATCATTGGAGAAAAAGAATAGTGTGCCACTGCCCACGTGGACAGCCAGGAATAGTAACACTGTAACATGCCATGCACGTCGTAAGGAGCCACTGAGGAGGTATTAGAAAACATAATTGGGAAATCCATCACAATATGAATTAGTTGACTTAGGGCTAGAAGTGAGAGGGTGAGGGCTAGGATTCATTGGAGGACATAAGGCAGGGATGAATGAAAAAAAAGGGGAGAGATGGGGAGTGCGGGACAGAGAGGGTGTGCGAGAGGGAGAGGGAGGGGTGCGATAGGAAAAGAGAGGTAGAGAAAGAGTGAGAGAGAAGGATAAAGAAAAAGAGGGAGGGAGAGGGCGAGCGAGGTCTATATATATATATATATATATATATATATATATATATGAACGTGCTATAGAAGTAAACAAGGATATACATCTTTGCTTTATTGACTATACAAAGGATTTTGATAGAGTTAGACATGTCAACATGGTGGATATGCTTGCAGATCTACAAATTGATGGGAAAGACATTAGACTTATAAAAAAACATATATTGGAAACAACAAGCTGCAATAAGGATTGATAATGAAGTGGGGCAGTATCAGCCAATTAAGAGAGGTGTTAGGCAGGGATGTGTGATGTCTCCAGATCTTTTTTCCCTATACAGTGAAAATATTTTCAGAAATGTAGAGGATATAAATGGAATCAGCATTGGAGGACGAAACATCAATCACATTAGATATGCAGATGATACAGTATTAATTGCAGACAATGCGCAGGACCTGCAACAATTAGTAGATGCAGTTGTTGTACACAGTGAGCAACTGGGGTTAGAATTAAATTGTAAAAAGACACAGATTATGGTCGTAACTAGGAAGGAAGAAGTGCCACAATGTAATATACAAGTAAATGGAAATATTCTTCAACAAGTGAATCGGTACAATTATCTTGGAACAGTCATAACATCTGATGGCAGATGCCTTGAAGAGATTAGAACAAGAATCGCCATTGCGAAAGTAGCCTTTAGCAAGATGAAAAACATTCTGACCAATAAAAAGATGTCAATTGAAACGAGAAAAAGAGTGTTGAGGGGATACATAGAGCCTGTTCTTTTGTATGGATGTGAAACTTGGACAATGAGCAGTCAAGCTGAAAAACATCTGATGGCTGCAGAAATGTGGTTTCTGAGGAAAATGCAAAGAATACCATGGACAGACAGAAAAACCAATGACCAAGTACTACAGGAGACAAATGAACATCGTAAACTGATTAGAGAAATTAGACGTAGACAGTCAAAATATTTTGGACATGTTATGAGAAGAAATGGATTGGAGAACTTGGTGACAACTGGCAAGATCGAAGGGAACAGACCAAGAGGAAGACCGAGAGGAAAATACCTCGATGGCTTGGCCACATGGCATGGACGAGACAGGAACATTGAGCTGATCCACGACACTGGTGATCGAGTGAAATGGCGAGTCATGACCGCCCACGCTTTCCGGCATGGCACATGATATATATATATATATATATATATATATATATATATATATATATATATATATATATATATATATATATTTATTCTTTTCGTTGCATATCCCTTACAGGACGTTGCAGTCAACATCAGCATTTTTCAGCTGCTGTTGATGTACTAGGCAAGATTACGCTCAGTAGTTTGCCATTGCTTTCTGAGCGACCAGAGAGAGAGAGAGAGAGAGAGAGAGAGAGAGAGAGAGAGATTGAGAGAGAGGTGGGGAAAGAGGAGTAACAAGGGTAATAGATAAAGAGAGAGGAAGATGGAGGAAAAGAGGGGGCAGAGTTATAAATAGAAACAGAGAGAGTGGGGAGAGAGGAAGTGCGAAAATTAATGAAATACAAAGCGGAGGAGGGAGAGGGATTGAGATAAAAGAGATAGAGAGAGGGAGACAAAGATTGCGACAGCGTTAGAGAGCGAGAGATAGAGATACAGAGAAAGATAGAAAGAGAGATAGAGCGATAGAGAGAAAGTGGATGAAAATTAGAGATAGCGATGGAGAGAGATAGAGTGAGAAAGGGCAGTGAAGGTAAGGGCCTCCTGTAGTGTTCTTCGTCGATTTGTTATAGTTGTTATGATGTAGAATTCTTCTTCTTCTTCAGCGTTCCGAGCCATTGAGGTTCTTTGCTGCAGATACAATCCGTCTCCATTCGTCTCTCTGGTTGACCTTCTCTTGCCAGTCGTTGATTCCAAGTGCTTGTAGGTCTTATGTATATTATCTCTCCACCGTCTTCTTGGTCTACCTCGGGGTCTACGGTCATTTATTTCCTGAGTGTAAGCGAGTTTTGTTTCCCTATTATTTTCCATTCTTTCTATATGCCCCAGCCATTGTAGTCTATTAGCCTTCATGATACCAGTGATTAGCGGGGACTTAAACAGATCTTAAATATCTTTTTTACTTCTTCTTTTCCACTCTCCACTTTGTGTATCCCTAATGGGTCTAAAGATGCGTCTTAAAACTTTGTTCTCAAAGGTTTGTAGCAAGGCTTCGTCTCCTTTCGTTGTACTCCAGGTTTCAGAGCCATACAGCACAACTGGTCTGATCAGTGTTTTGTATATTGTGATTTTGGTGTTACGAGATAGAGCCTTTGATTTTAGTAGATGTTGTAGTGCATAGTATATCTTATTTCCAGAATTGAATCTAGTTTGTATTTCTTCCCTTGTGATGTTGGAGCAGTTGAAGATTGTACCCAGGTATTTGTATGTTTCCGTTCTTTTAATGGTCATATTATCTATTTGTATGTGGCCAGAGTTTTTAGCCATTCCTTCTCTTGAAATTATCATACATTCTGTCTTATCTTGGTTGATAACCAGCCCCATCTGTTGGGCTTTTTCCTTTAAGTGAGTCAATATTTCCAATGTCTTTTGTTCATTGGTTGTTCATGATGTAGAATAGAGTCAGTAAATAAATTAAGCAGATGGAATTGAAAGAGAAGATGTTCAGGAAGTATAGAAACGAAAAAAAAAATAAGAATAAAAAATA
This sequence comes from Cepaea hortensis, assembly GCA_963921405.1. NCBI lineage: Eukaryota > Metazoa > Mollusca > Gastropoda > Stylommatophora > Helicidae > Cepaea > Cepaea hortensis. Next base: position 6,629,997 of record OY992883.1, on the reverse strand, counting down.
ATAAAGCAGATGACAAGATGTCGAGGTGGAGAGTGTAAACATTCACACTATCTTCCCCCATGAAACGAAAACAGAACAGACGAAAAAAGAAAGACACATTTTTCAGGTTATTGTGCAGGTTCTTGCGCAGAGATTTAGGAAATGATATCCTAACCCGAAGCATTATTAAGAGGTAGCCAGTCAATGATAATAACAACAAAACTTCAACCAGAATGTACAGCAACTAGTCTACTCAAGCTAAGCCATACACATGGCTTAAAAACCACATCCATATAACATTGTTCTGTTCTAGATGTGGTATGTTAAATTGAAATTGGTGATAGATATCCCCAAATCACAATTTGCCAACTACTAAATGAAAACCAGAAACGGCTCCTCAGATTCCTTAGTTCTGGAACCGATACATCTGAAAAGTTCCCATTAGTTATAACGTAAGGATTTCTACTAGAAGGCCAAGAGAGCACAGGACGGTCACTGCATTCAGAGAGAATAAAGCTCACTCTGGTTAGATCAAAGTTAGTAGTATCCCCGCCACACAGCTCTCCCGATCTGTTGATAAATGATGTAATATTATCACCCATTACTGTCGTGAAATGTAGCCTTTACTTCCCAGAACAATTTTCGGTTCACTTTTGATGAACCATGTAGAGAAATTATATAACGAGAAATGCAATTTTCTATAATAAAGAACAAGAGGAGAAATTGAAGACAGAACAATCAGGCCTGCACACATAGAGGCATAAAATGTAGCAAAAGGAACCCATTCAACTGTGAAGTGTCAGAACAGATGGCTGCTGGCTACTAAAACAGGATGGTGGGAATTGCAATAAACCCAGAATGAAATCACACAGACAGTCCAGCTTAAAGGTGTTACATGTCAAACTGATAATTACACCCCACTGGGGGGCAGACTGTGAAACTGATCTGGGGCTGGCAACTCAAAAATTGCCCAGGTGTGACGCTATGGTGATGGTTAGTGGTTCAGGAAGAATTTATGACTGGACAGACTTGGAGATAATGTGTCTGCCCTGTAGGAATATGTGAAACAGATCTGATAAGGCAATTAGAACAGGACTGGAGGAATGTTAATGGCATTTGGGATACTGAATAAATAGGCTAGGCTTGTAAGTTTCAAGTCAGAAAATGTTTGACTTCAGAACAGGTAGGCAACCAGCTCAATGTTTTGTAGGCATATGTATGATTCTGATGTTGCTAGACCTCACTAGGAAAGTTATTTCTTAGCAACTATCTAAGTCTTTTAGGGGACTGACTTTCGGTCGGCAAGTGGTAGGCTAGTTCAGTGAGCCCATCAGTTTCTCTTGTTGCTGATCTGTGAACTATTCATTCTTCAGTTCTGTGTACAATATCATATTGCTAAAAGGGTTATTCTTTACAAGTAGATACTTTTTGGTGAGACAGACTTTTGACTTTCATTTATCATGTTATATGTCTGTTACTCTATGGACACTATTAGTTTCTCAGTCGTTGTAGCTAATCATGTTACTACAACTTGTTTGCATTTCATACTATGTATGTAGGAATACTTTCACATGCCTAATGTGAAAGTATATGTTGGATGTGTGTATTTGTAACTTCATATGAATATACTATGCTAGGACTATGCTTCGTAATATTCTTTGTATGTGTATACGTCTCATTTTGTATGTATACAAACTAACATTGCATAATGCTATTATGTTAAAGTATTATAATATGTATCGTTTAATTAATATATTTTATGGGTATTTCATGTTTGGTATATTGATTTGTCACATGCAAACCTACCAATATGAAGTGTTATACTATTGTGCGCGCATTGGCACCTCGCCTATTGGTCACATTTGTAGCCAATGTGTAATGGTACAGACATTATCCACAATTGGTATAGAGTATATGGTTCATAGCCTTTTCGGTGTATTGTGGATGAGCGTTGTCAGGACCTTAGAATTGGCTCGTTGGGCTAACACGTGTGAGACAGTACAAGTATAACATGATTCGACGTAAGACTCAACGACACAACGTTTTATGGATTTATTGCCATATTAAATACAGAAAGATGATTACAACAATATACAATATATAACTCACGACGCTCACAACCACAATACAGCTCACAAGTCTGACGCTCAAGATGACAGTCGTTCGGCTTTCACCCACAGAGATCCACACAAACGCCTTGCTTTCACCGCACACGTCCTTCCAGTCTCAAGTCCCAGCTCGGTCTGTCGCTAGCGCGCAACTTGCTGACCGCCTCTAGTGGCGTCACGTGGCATGCGTGCGTCTTGTCGTCAGCCTGACCGCTGGTCGCGTGTCAGGTAACAATCTTGCCAGCCGACAATTCTTGTCCGCCGGGTGTCGTAACGATGTTGCTGCATAGCTATCCCATGTTAGGCTCTGACATCCTCCCCGGGTACCTCAATGAAAGATGCCATCTTTCATTCATGATGTATGTATATACTGGGGTAGTGTTAACTTCATGTCAGAGTCTACCCTTTCCCTGTGTTATGCATGAAAATACATATATGGCATAGAAATATATACGATAAATGTAAGTTGCATTGAAATGACAAATGAAGTTCAACTTTTAACACAAATCAGGTTTCATCCCCCTGATGGCTGGTTACCTCAATTGCAATAATACCCAGTCAGATCAGTAGTACCAGCTTCTCGCATCTACCTCGCAGCAATTTGAAAAAAACGTAATAATATGGTTGTTTTGCAACAGCCATCTAGCCAGACTGAAATACGGCTTTATATGAGTCGTATTAAACACTCAAACTCTGACCTCATTTGGCCAGGAGCTCTTATGTTGGTTTGCAATGTTGGCAGCTCTCTGCCATGCTTGGTGGACGCGTACCCGGTGTGTTAGCCATTTGAGCAACAAAATGTCTATTTATACAATACACACTATTGAATATGTTTCAAATTATGGCCCTTGGTGTAATTCATAAATGCAAGGGAAGTAATTTTGACATTCAAGCAATACAATAAATTACAATAATTATTTAATTTCTTAGCGTCATTGCTTGACGTTTCTTCATATTAACGAGAAAAAGTCGGTAATATGAATACATTAATCAAAATATGATTCTAAGATTACACTAATCGAAATAAATAAGTACCCAATTGGTGTATTATATTTTATAGATTCAAAAGGATTTTACAATCGTCATAAGTTTTTGAATATTTGTATATCGTCTGCTAATTTTGGTGTACTTTTTAAATTACACAGGAAGTACACACGAAACTCAAAATTTAGTTGCTGTTACACTGTCTGAACACAACTGCTCGGGTGTTATTTTATAACGGATAGTAAAATGTTCTCAAAGTTCGTGTCTAATGTTATAGTATCACAACTTTCGGATTATGATGGAATGTTCTTATTTCCGATGTGTTCACAACTTATGGATAATGATCGACTGTTCTTATTTCTGATGTTTGAGTGTCGAACCTCTTGGATTAAGTTCGCTTGTAGAAGTCACTGTTCAGTCCACATTTGCACACGTCGTTAAAATATCACGGTGAAGAAATCCACACACAGCTGTCACTATTAACCCGCAAAGTTCGCTTCTGGTAAGTGGTTAAGCGTCTGTGACACTGTTCTTGTTGTATATTTACAGTTAATAATGTTCTCTTTCTAACACACACTACACAATTATACTACACTCATTACAAGACTTAATTAAAATAAGTATATTATACATGTCGGTTTTTAACCGTATCACAATTACAATTATAGACCTTACACAGTAGGTGAATAGAAACAACATTCACTCATTGGTGGCTGTGTTGTTCTGAGTGTATTAGTACACTCTGCACTCAGACATTGCTTACTGGGTCGGTTGGACAACGGGACAAAAGATCGGCAATTGTATTGATTCTGCCTGAAATATGACGAACCTCGAAACTGTAATTCTGAAGCTTCAAGGACCAGCGAGCAATCATATTGTTGGATGGTACTCCGGCATTTATATACCGTAATGGACTGTTGTCAGTTTCGATGATAAAGTGACGTCCTAGAAGGTATCTGGATAGTTTCGTCACACTTTCTACTAAGGCAAGTGCCTCTAATTGTGGAATGGACCATGCCCGCTCTCGAGGCCTTAGTTTTCTTGATATAAAACAAACGGGATGCAGGATGTTGTTGTATTCCTGCAACAGGACTGCCCCAATCGCAACGGAGCTAGCATCTGTTCTCAATCTGAAAGGTAAACGAATGTTGGGCAATTTAAGGATGAGATTATTCGAATTCTTATCAGAAAAGTATGCCAAAACTTTATGAAATGCATTTCGTAGGCATTCATCGTGTACAACTTTTTCAGGCTTATCCTTAGTTAGTAAATTAGTAAAAACCTCGGTCAGTTCTGAAAAATCAGGAATGAATTGCCTGTAATAATTGATCAGTCCCAACAAACTCCGGACTTGTTTCTTATTAGTCGGGAGTGACAGTTTTAGAATTTTGGAGACAATTTTGTTGTCTGTCATGACAAAGCCATTGGATATTCTGTACCCCAAAAATGATATCTCTTGGTAAGCCATGCTCACCTTTGAAGGCTTCACTGTCAGTCCGTGCTGTCTGATACGTTCTAGTGTCTGTTCTAGTGTCTTTATATGTTCCGTCATTGTCTCTGTATGGACACAGATGTCGTCGATATAGCAAATAATATTAGGAATGTCAGCTAGGAGGAGTCGTGTCATGCGTACGAATGTGGCTGGGGCATTGACTAGCCCAAATGGAAGTTTGCACCATTCGTACAGTCCCCAAGGCGTGGCAAAAGCTGTTAGATGTCTGCTGTCTTCATGTACAGCTATCTGCCAGTAACCTTTAGACATGTCAAGCGTCGTAAAGAACTTAGCGTCAGTCAGTTCTGTCAGAAGATCGTCAGTGTTTGCCATTGGTTCAAGATCTAAAACAGTTATTTTGTTCAGTTTTCTGTAGTCGATGCAAAGTCGTATGGTGTTGTCCTTTTTGCGTACAATGACCATGGGTGAAGAGAAGTCTGATAAGGATCGTCTGATGATGTTGTTTTTTTCTAAGTTGATAATTTCTTGATGTAATTGTTCTTTGTAATGTAATGGTATCGTGTATGGTCTGCATCTTATGGGTGTGTTTGATGTGAGTGTGATGTGATGCTGTACTAATTCTGTTTGTCCTGGGTTGTCGGAAAAGATGGTGTTGTACTGTTGTATCAACTGTTTGCAACTGTTTGTCTCTGCTTGACTTAAGTTTGGATTGATCTTGATCTCATTCAAGCAGTTTGTCGTGTCTAATGTAGGTGTTGGAATCTCGTCGCTAGAATCGTCATCTTCGTGATCTATTATCACAGTGCAAGCTGTCGTATCGTCTTGTTCGTTGTCTCTGTTGTGGTATGGTCTTAGCATATTTATGTGAAATATTTTGTGTTTGTCTTTTATTAGGATTTCGTAGTCTACAGGTGAGATTTGTCTTGTCACTTTAAAAGGTCCCTGCCACGAATCAGTCAGTAGCTGTCTGTCACTAGGTAGTAGTAGTAGAACGTCCTGTCCAGGTGTCAATGTTATAGTCCTGTTACCTTTGTCTGCGTACTGTCTGTAAGTAGCACCAGATAGTTTTAGTGCTTTTTTAGCAATTTCACATGATTTAATAATCCTTTCACGCAATGATGTTACATACAAGAATGATGATATGGGTTTAAGTACTGGAGTAGAGTCAGTTAACATTTGGTGATAAATTGTTAATGGGCCTCGTGGTTTGGCACCATAGATTAATTCAAAAGGAGAGAAACCGGTACTAGAATGTGGTACCTCGCGATAAGCAAAAAGGACAGCTGGTAGGTATACATCCCAGTTATTGGGGTGATCTTGAGTTACTTTTGCAAGCATGTGCTTCAGATCCCCGTTAAGCTTTTCTATAATCCCGCTCGAGTGAGGATGATAGGGGCTATTGAAGACTTGCTTCACTCCTAACATTTTGGTGAAAGCTTGGGTCGATGCGGCAATAAACTGAGTGCCTCTATCAGACTGGATAGTATCTGGAAACCCAATTCGGGAGAAGATATGGAAGAACACTTCCATGATGTCGTTGGCAGTAATGTTCTTTAGAGGAATCGCTTCTGGCCAGCGACTACATTGATCAATAAAAGTTAGAATATATTTATTCCCTCTAGTTGTTGTATGACTAAGAGGGCCCACAATGTCAACTGATAATTTTTCAAAGGGTCGACTGGCTAAGTCAGTGACTTGTAACTTTGCCTGTGGGTGTTTACCTTTTTTTACCAGTTTCTGGCATGTATCACAACTTCTGCAATATGTTTTTATGTCATTGCAAAATTTTGGCCAATGAAACTGTGTCAATAACCTTGACCTGGTTTTAACATATGCCATATGACCTGCAAAAGGTATATCGTGAGCAAGATGTAAAGCTTGCTTGCGATAAGTAGTTGGCAAAACAGTTTGCTTCGTTGTAATGTCACCTCTGGTGTAATACCTGGTGAGTATATCATTGTGTAAAGCAAAATGCCATTTCGCATTCTTGGTTATTCTTGCCTTTTTGCCGATCAGGTCAAAGTACTTTGACAGTGAAGGATCAGCTTTTTGAGCTGTTATGAATGCTTCCTTCATAGAGTCACTAGGTGGTAATTCTGGGCTAAGCATTTGTATAGCCTCAGTTTGGTTAATTTCATCTTGCACTCTAGCAGTAGCTCTTGTTACTGCGTTCACACACTCAATGACATCAGATGATGATGGAATGATATCGTTAATGATGTGATGAGAACTTAGTGCTGCATTAGCTAACATACATTCAATAGGTGATATGACATTTTCAATGATGACATTTGGTGGTGATGTCGTGTTATCATCAATACATAGTGATGTTATGTCATGATTATGAGGTTTGTCATTCACCTCAGGTAAGTTTCCTATGATTATATCGCACACTGGGTTTGTAAGTGCGGCGCACTTTACTTTCCCGGTGAGGAAAGGTGTTTCAATGTATGCCCATGCTAATGGATATTTCTCAATATTGCCTGAAAATGTTCTACATGTAATGTGCCTGCCTGTATAGTCTGTAGGCGTTATGAATGTTGTTTTCAGGCCAATAAGTGTACTTCCGGTGTCGCGAAGTACTGTAGCAAACTTGCCATTAACATACCCGTGATGGATGTCTAATCTGCCTTTTGAGTCTATTACCAAGTTCGCTTCCTCATTGGCAATAGGGATGGCGTGCCCGCATGTTAAGATACCATCTTCATAGAAGGTGTTACAGACAGTGCATTTGTTAGCACTAAATACATCACAAGCCTGTGCTGCATTCACAGGATGTTTCTCTGGATTTTCGTCTTCTGACGCTGAGCTATCGAACAAGGCGGCATTGGCTTTGTTGGTCATATGCCTGCCTCTACAATCCATGCGATGGTGCCCGTAAGCCTTGCAGAGAAAACATTTACGTAAACTTTTGAACGATTTACGCTCTTTGTCTTGTCTGTTTACCATATTTTGCAAGTATGTTTGGTACCCTGGGTTTTTATCGCACATCTCGTTCAAATGGTGAGAAAATTTACAGTGAATGCAATGTCTAAATTTCTCAGAGGTAGGCCTGTTTGGTTTTTGCCTACTATAGTTTTTCTCATAGTTGGCCGCTGCTACCCAGTTACTGTTAGTAGCTTCAGTGGCAAAGCACTGTTTGTTGGCCGTGTAATAGGCCGACCCACGTCTTTCAATTTCTTCCACACTTGTGCATTCATTCTCCTGTAAGAACTTAGAAAACGATGATGGGATAGAAGAAATGATTTTATCTCGAATGATGAGATCTTCTAATCTATCATAACTTTTGTTAATTTTGGCTGCTGAAGTCCATTTGCTGAAAACATCTCGGACTAAACAGAGGTAGTCAGAGAACGTTTGAGTTGATTTTGGACTCAATTTACTGAATTGTTCTCTGTAACCTGCCTCGTCTAACATGAAATGTGCCATTATCTTAGATTTAATATAATGGTACTCTTTTCTGAGTTCTTTGGGGATGGTTTCAATGACTTTAAGAGGTTCCCCAGATAGACTCCTCATATATAGAATATTCCATTCAGAAAGTGGAACTTGGTAATGTTCCATTAAAGTCTCAAAATTTTGAGTAAAGGCTGCTATGCAGTCACCCGAGGTATAGTTACGTACGATACCTTGATACTTCTTATACTGGTTTTCTTTTTCCAGTCTTTCAGATTTCTTTGACTCTTTATTCATCGCAGTCTCAGTGTCAAGTTGTTTCATTTTCAACTGTAACTCTAGTTCTTCTTTCTTACTCTGAGCTGCTATTTCTGCTTTCTTAAGTTCACTGTCTATCTCAGCTTGCTTTGTCTTTGCAGCCATTTCTACTTCGGCTTGCTTTAATGCTGTTTCTGCCTCTGCTTGCTTGGCAGCCATTTCTGCTTGTTTTAGAGCTCTCTCCGCTGCTCTTTCTTCGCGTTCATTATTTTTCTCCTGTACCAGCAGGTATTCAGCGTATTTGTTCTCGCTCCATTTTGTTAATTCATCACCTGTTAGATGCAATTTAATACCCATATCGATGAAATCAAATAATGACGACATGATGGGGAAAATACGTCAATGAAAATCAGCCACACAAAATATGTTATAAATGGTTTTACACATATTTAAACAATGTAGTAATGGATCACAATGAGACTTTTACGATCACATTTACATAACTATAACCTTGACCAATTTTACAAGTTCAAGAATTATAGTTTTAAATCGTTAATGACGTATGGTTTAAACAAAGACGAGCAACACACGTCTACATATATTAGGTTCTTAAACCCGGACGAGCCCCCACGTCCACACATGTCAGGACCTTAGAATTGGCTCGTTGGGCTAACACGTGTGAGACAGTACAAGTATAACATGATTCGACGTAAGACTCAACGACACAACGTTTTATGGATTTATTGCCATATTAAATACAGAACGATGATTACAACAATATACAATATATAACTCACGACGCTCACAACCACAATACAGCTCACAAGTCTGACGCTCAAGATGACAGTCGTTCGGCTTTCACCCACAGAGATCCACACAAACGCCTTGCTTTCACCGCACACGTCCTTCCAGTCTCAAGTCCCAGCTCGGTCTGTCGCTAGCGCGCAACTTGCTGACCGCCTCTAGTGGCGTCACGTGGCATGCGTGCGTCTTGTCGTCAGCCTGACCGCTGGTCGCGTGTCAGGTAACAATCTTGCCAGCCGACAATTCTTGTCCGCCGGGTGTCGTAACGATGTTGCTGCATAGCTATCCCATGTTAGGCTCTGACAAGCGTCCACGGTAATGCATGGAAACCTGGCACCGATACTGGTCACGGCGTGTAAGCCCGGATGACCCGGTACTATTATAATACCATTACCGACCCTGTGAGCTGCTAAACCAACTTTGGACGGAGCGGCTGTACAACTCAGAATTTCGGTATTAGCGACATGGACATAGGACGGCAGAAATGTAATAAATACAGGCGTGTGAAACAATTGAAAAGCCCGTCCCAGACTAAGACCGTAGGACAGAGATATGGAGGGAGAAGGAGGATGGTCAACGCATTAGAGCTGGAAGATAAACTTGGCCAGACTGGTCATTGTATATGTGTGTGCTAGGATATGTTTTACTTAAGATTGCACTGATGTAGAACTAGATATAACACATTCTTGACTTTCTTTCAAGCTCTCACAAAGAGCGCATATATTTAGATCTCAAGAACTAGAGACGACTAGGTAGTGCCAGGACTGACAGGCGTCAGAATACCAGCAAGCTGTTTTGTTTCTACTGGAGAGAGGAGATCTGGACCACAGATCCAGATAGTTCAAGTAACATTGAAGTTATGTAATGTTTGTCATCACTATCAATATGTTCTATGATTTCATCATCATCATCATCTTGAAAAACATAAGATGTCCAATATGATTAGTAATTAAAGTGAGTGTAGTTTGTTGTAACTCAAAGTTCTGTCGTTATATTTAATTCCAATTGTGCATACGTGTTGTGTGTGTACATTGGTTGGGGTTCACTTAGACACCAAGGAAGGGAGCAGTCAGGGAGAAAAACATATACTGGGATAGTTGTCAATTACTCTTAAACTTAGACTTAAAAATCTATCTTAGCTAACCTTCCCTTTCCTATTCCTTAGCGAATATTCAGCACAGTTCATTTCATTTTGTTACGAGCCACTTGGAGCTGTACGTTGGATATTCAGGGCTTAATCTATAGTTCAGCCATATAGATTTTGTCCCTAGTAAGTTTCTGACTATTTGGGGTTGCTCGCCAGTGAATAATACTTTCATCTAGGCGGTGGGCACCCCGACTTCTGACAATTACCCAACAAAGTTACACACAAGTCTACAAGAAATGTCAACAACCCCGTGTAATAAGGTCATAATAGTATAATGAATAAATGGGGGAGGTATACACTTGATGGACATTCAAAATATACACAACCAATATTCACAAAAGATATAATTGTTCATAACTATTCATCACATTTGATTAACTATAATGTTCTATCTCTGAAACTCTGGATCAAATGCACTGTACTGGCACCATAGAATAAGTTGACCTTCTCTTCTGCGGATAATGATATGGTTCTCTGGCAATTCCCTCTAACTTGTATGGATATAGACAATCTTTGGTAATCTTGGTTGATTGGTAACCGTGGAGTCCCTTTTGGTCTAATCTATTGGCCTTTGCTCACTAGGGTTATATGTTTTTCACTTATCTTCATTATATGCTGGCACTGGTTATCTTTTATTAGTACATGCTGACACTTGGTCTTCCGCTCTTCTAGGCAGTATGAAGGCTAAGACTGTCATCCTTTACAGATGATGGCACCATTCACAAGACTGAGGTTTCTCGATTAGGTACCAACCGGTATGCCACTTACTCCACCACCCGATGTATCCAGGGTTTCAGAATGTATCTATATTAATTCCACTGAATCACATCACAACCTTCTCTGCTAAAGATTTCATGTCGACTGCCACGAAAATCAGAAATCTGTATGTAAATTGTACCAACCCATCGAGTTGTTGCCCACGATACAAAAATACAACCGCTCCTGTTGGGATTTCCCTACGCCATAGATTTCATAAGATCATTCAGGTGGCCTGAACACTATAAGGTTCTGAAAGCTGAGGTGGGTTTCTCATTGTGTGATTCAGAATGGTGTAGTGACTTACACAAAGTACTGTCACCCTAAAAGAATTTTCAAAAGTGACATAACCTCTCATACAACGAATACACATTACAATCAACAATGCAACACTCGATACAACAGTAATTAATCGACTTCAATGGCTTAAACACATCAACATCAATAGTTGTAGATTATTCTGCCTATAGCTATAACACTACAATACAAGTAGTGACGGGATCGGTGAAACAGCTATCACAACAATAAACTACAACCAACTAGACATTTGCCACATGATCGACGAGTAGAGAGATTGTTATACGCTTGAAAGACCGCACCAATTACTAACAGCTAGAACAGATATTATAGGGACATCCGGTCGCCAACATGGCGGTTAGGCATTGAACCGTTAAGGCCTGTGGCGTGTTTATGCTTGTAGCTACGGTTCGCAATCGCATTTCCTCATGTTGGACTGATAGTACATGGTTCCGTCGCCCTGCTACTGAGTGAGTTCGTGGGCGACACTGTGAAATGCGAAATTCGAGTTGAATGCTTTTACATCTGTCCTGTACAGTGACCTGCATGTTCGGAACAATGGCTACCGGCTGTTGCTGAATTGACTAATTTGCCTTTTCGGTTCCCGAGTGCCGGGAGTCGGTGCTGAAGCTGCAGAGTTCGTGCTTTATGCGACACTTTCGACGAGTCGTCCTGTGGTAAAAGACCGAGCTATGTGAGAAAACCCGGGTCAATGAGGTCTTTCTGGTGACTGCCGAGTCCATCGACGATGAACTGTGGTTTTCGTGGATGAATTTTGTGTTGGCATTCTGGCGGCGGGCACAGTGTACTTGTGTGGGCTGTTAGATTGCCGAGACTCCTGTCTATTCCACTTTTCACATTGGACAGTGGGGAGCATTTTGTGTGATATTCACTGGCACCGGAATGGAGCATAATGGAGACGACCAGTTGCCGTGAAGTTGAAACCTCGACTAACTAACTAATTAACTAACTAACTAACTAACTAACTAACTAACTAACTAACAGATATTATACGTCTAAAAAGTGAGCAACGAACTGACAAGTTATCCTATAACCAAAAGTAACATCCAACTACAGTGGAGTCTGGATAAGTAGAACCCACAGGGTCCGAAGGAATTTGTTCTACTTATCAGAAATTCTACTTATCCAGACTGCACTAATTTACACTAATACCACGCAATAGCACTGAGTAAAATGATTGTACCACTTAGGAAATACAGTTAGTGAACAAATAAATAGCAATACAATATCAGACATGTTTAATTATTTTAGAAAACGGAACATTAAAGTCATATGCAAATTTCCAAATTAATGAAAGAAAAAGTATGTCGTTTTTGAAACGATCCAACAGCCAACATTACAATTCTAGTCTTTCTGATCTCCAAGATGTGCAAATTCTTCTGCTTTCGCAATAAGTAAAGGCCCATTTACTGGTACATTTGCCGATCTAAACGCAGTGAACCATTTTAAAAGGGCAGCATCGAAAAATAATTTTCTGTAGCGGTCTTTATGCTTTAAAATGCCGAAAAGTGTCGATGTTGGAATACCAAATTCTCTAGCTATATTCACTTTCTTCTTCCCACTATGTTCAACCTCTTCCAACAGCTCAATCTTTCTTTCTAAAGTTAAAATAGTAAGCTTTCGTCACTAGCCGCCATTGACATGTAGCGAGGTGTCATATGTGCGAGATTGTTGTTCTCCATGCTGACTAAAAATAATTCTTTCGCGAAACAATATTTTTTGTGTGTGAAATGATCAGTTCGACTTAAACATGAACACTTATATAGTCGGTATTCACTTTTATGTTCGACTAATCCGAAAATTCTAGTTAACCGAAATCGATTTATCAGGACTTTTTATACACAGATTAAGAAGGATCTTGGCCTTGACCAAGCCAATAACGTCGATTTAAGCGAAATTCTACTTATCCGAGTTCGACTTAAGTGGACTCAACTGTAATAGGTTGACAAGTTATTCTCCAGAAATGGTAGCATCCAACAGACACGCAATGTAACCGTGAGGGGTTCTTCTACCAATACATGTCCAGACTACTGGGTGTGAATATGAACATTCTCATAGTCTCGAAGCAATTCAAACAAGTTCTCTCCTAAATATAATGTTACTGGTGGCCTTGGAACTTATTCTGGAAGATTCTAGAACAATGATTCTTTTAAAGTGTCTATATTTCGCGTTAATTCAATAAACGGCCGACTTATTATCCATTTAAAAAAGGCAACTAATTAGGTCATGGTCGAACGTAGTGTCAGTCTTTGGAAGCCACTTCATTGTGTGTTAGCGCCTCATTCCTTTATCCATTATTTCGCACATTTCTTGTGCGTGTGTGTGGCCCCAAATTTGCAAGTTCCATTAATCGGACTCATTGAGTTCAACTCGTGTTTGCGGGAGTTATTAGAAACCGGGATTCACGCCGCTTCATACAGGACCGAGACGCCTGAAGTAGTTTATATTACAAGACAGAGGCGCGACTGTGAAGCTGTGGCATAACGCAGCCAACATTATTCATTACCAACAACTGCCGCAAAAAGAGGAAACAACATTAAAAGAAATTGACTTCACAAACGCAATTGGAGATTGGGACTTAAAACTTAACATCAAAACTGGAACTGAACAAGTGACAAATGACGTGGATTCTTAGAAAGATTTCATCAGACCAAGCTCATAAAACCATTGGATAGGAAAACCACATGACCGCCTTCGCGCCAGTGCATAAATTAACATATATTACTATTTCATCAGAAATGTTAATAAGCCCGCACTTTTGTCTGAACTCGCTCCATGGACGGATGTGAGAAGAGTGTGTGACCAAAAATTCAATGGGCAAGGCAAAAGTCTGGATCCGAGGTACGTTTGTTGGCCCTCGATTAGACTAAGAACCCGATGTATCAAGTAATGTAAACCCATGTTTGTGATGTCAATTGAAATGTATGATTATTAATTAAAACCTCTGAAATGTAAAAATGCTCGACTGTAGATTCTAACGACGCAAAGCCATTCCCGGGCAGAATATTCTCTTCGATGAAACTACAATCTCTGATATTCTTAGAGATAATTATTTAACTTTAAGAAGTGCATTCTACTACTATATTCTATTCTAAACAACTGTGAGAAGTGATGATTCGAAAGCAATCTTGTGCATTTCACCAGAAACATTGCTAAAGATGCACCACTATCTACAGCTGAAAAGACAGTTCGTGTACTAGAATAAGTGCCGTGTTCTAAAACAGACTTATCTATGCCTATTTACAATCTAGAAAGCTGAAAGTGAAATCAATCTTTCCTTTCTCCTTTATCTATAGAATTAATAGGGTTTGGCGAAATAAATATTTATATTTATGTCAAATTTAATTAGATAAGGGCACACATGAACTGCAACACATGAGAAAGTTGTGCTTCGCGGAACACCATCACGCGAAGTGAACTTAACTCATTACTCAACATAACTTAAAACACAACACCACTCCACACCACTCATCACCACACAACCCAACACTCAACATCACAACAACAACAGGTAATGGAAGAGAGTTATTAGACACAAGAAGAAGAAGTAGTTAATTGGGAAAACACAGAGAATTATTTATACACATTGTAAACACCATTTAGTGGAAGAAATGTTCTAAATGTATGTCATTTATTTACATGCATCTTGACATATTCTCACTCTTGTCAATGTCTTACTGTACACGTTCACTGACCCCGGTCAAATGAGAACTTACATACAGCAGGAACAAGTTGATACAAGGCGTACACCGTGTGATAATCTCTGACCACCCCAACTTAACCCAACACTAGCTCAGAGAGAAAAGGAGGGGAGGGGAACTAGTTCCTACTTCAGGAATTTAGATTTCTTCCGACCTACTTCTTATTTATTGTATTGGTAGGAATGTATATATTTATGCGAATATTCATCAGTGATCTTGGTGGCTACATACCAACAACCACCCAACACATCAGCAAATTAACCACCTAAATCAGACCTGAGGGAGGGAAGCCGAGAGAAGGAGATGAACCACAAGTGAGATGGAGGATGACTTCGCTATGAGCAGAGCATGGGGAGGCCTTCAGAGGAGCTATACGGGCAGACCTGAAGTGGATCCATCAGTCAATGGACCCTGGCTTACCTAATCCTCCAGTCACCAGGTTACTTTTCTCATGGGTTGAAAACACACCCAATTACAGGAACACTGATATATTTATGGTTGAGACACCACTATCATACTTAATATGTACAACATCAAAATGTTTACTATGTTTTCACACTTGTTGACATCTCATATATTGATGCTTGTTATTGCTTGTCTGGGACAATGGTCCAATGTGCAACTGTTCTATTACTTTGTGTAAATCACAATAGAGATGTATGTACTGACCAGAAGGCTCAGGCCAGTCAATAAATGATTAACATGAATTGACCTTCTGTTAATTTGTCAAGTTCAAACCTATCTGTGCCAACAACTTCTTTGTACATCATGTTGTCCAAATCTAATGTGATTGTTTATGTGTTTGATTGCTTAAAGATAAATTAACTCATAATGACTTACTGAATGGGGAAATAAAAAGACTCTAGATCTATCAACTGCTCAACATCCATGTTTTCTTCATCTAAATCAGGCTGAGAAAATTCTCCAGACTTTCCTCAGATTTGATAAACTAAAAGGGGGCTCCAGAGCTATCAGAATCATTGGAGAAGGGGCAGATTCCCAGTTAGTAAATTACCATTCTTACCAGGGCCATAATCTATATCTCCTAGACAATACTTAATAGAACGAGGCCTGCAGATAACTCAAGGTTCATATTCTGGGGTTATTGAAGATAGAAGAGGATGGGGCTCTACATCTTTTGTTAGAGATGGGGCATGCACTACAGTGATCTCCCACTCCCTTCAAAAATATATGACAGAAGCAACGACGACAGGATCTAACAGATAAGATCATCATCATGTGATATGCCGATAAACATGGGCGACCATCTTTTGCCATCTCACACAGTGTCGTGGATCAGCTGTGTGAAGAGGAAATATACAATTCCAAATAGATCGGTGCTTACATTCGTTAAGAAACCTGATGTTGATTATGTGAATGGTGTCAATGATATTTACGATAGTGCTCCAGTCCCCGAAATCTTTAGTTTTTAACCGATCCACGACATTAACATGCTTATAAAATTAAAATCTTCCTTGGCCTCTAGTGTCTTGACAACTTCACTACCCATTGTTCAATTTTCAAGACATCAATAGCAACTGGGAAACAAACAAGACTTGAGACTAAATAAATATAAATTATGTACAGAATATGACGACGTGAAGAGACGGAGACCTGATCTTAAAGTCTCAAATGCTATTCGGGACGCAGAGGTGTTTCCAAGGCACCAGGACCGGGTTATATACTGGCCAAGACCTACTGACGAGTCCTCGTCGAGCGTCCTGGGCAACAGGTCCCTTCGGGGTCCTGGCTAAAGTCAGTAAGATCGCTGATTCCTTCGAAGTCGGAGAGTGTCTGCCTGTACGGCAAGGAACCACCAGTCTGCACACCAATAAGCCAGACATGGGACAACGGATACTCACGCAAACCTCAGGTCCTGTATGACATCACACTGATGTTGGACAACAGGATGTCTTCATCCGACATACAGGACTTCACGTTGGAGCTCAAGCCAACGAACACAAGCAAGCAAGCAAGCAAATGCTATTCATGGTCCTTTCTCCTCTTGCGTACTTGTAGGGTTGACAACTTTCTCCTCTTGTGTACTGTTAGGGTTGATCACTTTCTCCTCTTGTGTACTTGTAGTGTTGACCACTTTCTCCTCTTGTGTACTGGTAGGCTTGATCACTTTCTCCTCTTGTGTACTTGTAGGGTTGACCACTTTCTCCTTTTGTGTACTTGTAGGGTTAACCACTTTCTCCTCTTGTGTACTTGTAGGGTAGACCACCGGAACTGCTGTCATCAATGCCTACTTTATATACTCTACAACATCTTCGACACACCAAGATCGTGACCTGAACCCTACCAACACATCTGGCATGTGGACACGCTGCTTTCCTCAACCAGGTCATCAAAACTCTTCTGAAACATCTGTCCAAACTGGCAAACACGATGAAGTTGACACAAGAGTGAGTACATGTCAGAAGTCTAAATCCCTCATGAATGCGTGGGTATTCCTGCTTACTTGGAGACATCCCCACATAAAAATGGTAGTAAATTCCTGGACTCAACAGAACCACAAACCAGCCAAACACGGTCACCAAAAGTCGAACACTTCTCAGATTCTCCCTCAGCTGTTTCAATTTTGTGTCCGTCAGCCGAACATCATTGTTTGTCGGATTTAAATAATCAGTTTTTCTGATGGCGCGTATTTGTCTTCTCGTTATTATTGTTAAATGAATGTATATGAAACAGAGAACGGATGTTAAAACAAAATGAATGTACGGAAGTAGGACGTCGGTTTTTAAGCGCGCGATTTCCCAGTAGTAGTTCAATGAGAATATGAATCCGTCTAAATTAACCAGCACAGAACTGACCCATGCTACAGTTACTCCAATTAAAGTAAACCGACGGGAGATTAGTCTTTGGTGCAAAAATGGACGAGAAATATTTAGCCATCGCTCACCAGACACGATAAAAATATTCATGTAATTAGAACAAGTATTAATTACATACGATATGTAGAGCAATCTGTCCGTTTGATGTCTCGAAGCAAGGGACATTGTCAGAGTCTTGCGTAGAGCAAGATAAGTAGCTCGTTTTCTGGCAAGTGTGAAGCAGTATCAAACTATCAAATCACACGAAGTGAATATCCGAAACTGTTATTTACAAGCTTTATTTACGCGCTGCATTCATTATCACACAGACATCGCGCAATGACAATCCATAGCAATCATTACAGCATGAACAATATAAATACAATACATAAGGATACATGCAATCAATATACATATCACTTACAAGCCAAAACTCTCAAGCGTTCGAACCAGTCTCCACTGTCACACAGGCTAGCTCTCAATGCAGATTCAGAACCACTCGCAGACTCATGCGACCTGTCCATACAAACGCCTAACCCGGTCTGCCTGGCCTTTCGTTCTACACGCTAGTAGGCGCTCAAGTCATCTGGTGTGACCCCTGCAAGGTTCACGGGGTGTACCGCTGACCAGCGGTTATTTTAGCGTCGCTCAGTTGCTGTGCTTGGCTGCTTATACGGGCGTCGTCGAAGACGCCGCATTCCCTCTGTAGTGTTTAACATCACTCAGGGTTGCGCGTTGTTATGTCGCCTGGCGTTGGCACAGCCAACGCGTCGCAACCTCAGATGTGAGACTTTGACACTCTCCACACCCCTTTTTCATGAAAGGATTTCCTTTCATGTACAATATATATAGGTGTTATTAAACTTGTCAAAATCGAACATTGTATTTTGTCTGCATAACTTAATAGTTATTATAAATATATACAGGTGAATAGTAAACAATATGTATACCACAATTATGTTGCACCATGAAGTACAACAGTCAAGTACAATCTATTTGATGGACATTACCTCGCTGTGACACAGCTAGTCCGGTAGGTCTCGGCTAAACTGGCCCCTACCTCAACAACCAAGAACAAAAATACTAAAATCATCAGGTTAAACTGTGAGCATCTCCCTCTGAGATAGCTCCGTCGTCAGACCTCTGTTGAGTTTCTAATGAAGGTCAACAGTTTTGGCAATATATTGTCCATATGTAAATGATGTCACCTTGACGTGTTATCTATCAAGCACACATGTTAATGGTTACAATACATATTTACACATCACCAAGAATTTAGAGTAATGTCCCTTGGTTATTATACAAAATATTTAGGAACAATAATTTATCGTCGTTTACATGACATAAATTATCACTAAAAATTTATTTCTTAGTGTCATAATTTTATACTTATTGACAAATGTGCACAAAAGTCACGTTTGTAAAGAAGTAATCAAGTTACGATACTGAGATTACATATTATAAAGATCGACATATACAATTCCGTATATGGAAATATTTTAAATCACATTTTAATACAATCGTCATAAATTTATAGACTTTTTAGTGTAGTCTGCTAACTTTTAAATTAATATGCAAAAAATACCGGAAGTATACAGCTGTGCTATTTTACACATGTGTTGTGGTGTCATTCACACGACGTTGTTCCGTTCTGGATGGATATTATCTAAACGGAGTATTAGTTGTTACTATCAGCTGTTGGATCGTTTCTTCCGCCTTCTGCTCGGATTGTAATGTCGCAGTCATCTTTCGTACCTTGTTAAAACGTCTTGGACACATCGGTCTGGATACATTCAGGATTACTTCACGCTGTAGTGGCTTGGTAAGTTCCTGGATCCTATAGTGTTGTCCAGTGATACTTGTCTTTGTAGTGTCTGGTTATTGCAATATTTATGTATTTAAAATAATAATCACATTCTTTCTCATATCGTACAGTTATACAACACATTAGTTTACATAATAATGATTCCATTCTTTCACATATCTCACAATTATACACGCATTCATTCGCATAATAATGATAATAATAAGAATCCAAATATGTACATAAGTTATATACACTGGGAGATACAATCTACCCCATCACATTGTTGTACACAGCGTTACTGACACATTGTCACAATTGGCTGTGGTACTGAGCACTATCTACGTTGCAGTTTTATACACCCTCTGCACTGTGCTCTGGTGTTGACTGGGTATTAGGTTCGTCGTATGGGCATCTCGACAAAAGATCTGCAAGACAGTTTTGGGAACCCTTTATATGATTAATCTCATAGCTATAGTCCTGCAGAAGAAGGGACCATCTTGCCACCTTGCTGTTACTTGGCGTTCCTCTGGTAACAATTGTCGGCGGGCTATTATCTGTTTCAATAATGAAATGTTTACCTAAAAGAAATCTAGAAAGTTTACGTACCGAAAATACCATGGCAAGAGCCTCGAGTTCCGGTGTATTGTAATTTCGTTCGCTGGTGTTCAGTTTTCGAGAGACGTAGTATACTGGGTACAAGATTTGGTCGTGTTCTTGGAGAAGCACACCCCCAATGGCTACGGTGCTCGCGTCACATCTTAATCTAAAAGTAATATTCAAATTTGGCAATTTTAGAATAGGTGCTCTAGAAAAATATGAAAGAATCTTCGTAAATGCTGGCCTCAAACATTCGCTGTTTACAATAACATTGGGATGTTTATTTGTTAGTAAATCAGTGAAACATTTGGTCAATTCAGCAAAATGAGGAATTAATTGTCTATAATAGTTTCAAAAAACCTAACACACTTCACAACTGTTTCTTAGTTGTCGGAAGCGACAATTTCAAAATTCTAGACATGATGTTATCGTCAGTTGATATAAAACCATTTGAGATCTTATAGCCCAAAAATGAAATTTCCTGAAAGGCTATATCAACTTTGGAAGGTTTCACAGTCAGTCCATGATGTCTAATTCTGTCAAATGTCTGCTGTAGTGCTGTTATGTGATCTGTCATGTCCTTTGTGTGTATGCAAATGTCGTCCATGTACCAAATGATGTTAGCAATGTCTGTCAAAAGAATTCTTGTCATTCTGACGAAGGTAGCCGGTGCATTGACTAATCCGAAAGGTAGTTTACACCATTCGTATAAACCCCACGGTGTGGCAAATGCACTCAGATGTATACTGTCAGGATGTACAGTTATCTGCCAGTAACCTTTTGTCATGTCAAGTTTAGTAAAATAACGTGAGTAAGATAGTTCAGTCAGGATGTCTTCACAGTTGCTCATTGGTTCTAAATCCAACTGTGTAATGCTGTTGAGTTTACGATAGTCCACACAGAGTCTGATAGTTTTGTCCTTTTTCCTTACTAAAACTATTGGTGAACAAAAATGAGATTGTGAACGTCGAATGATATGATTTGCTTCTAAATCAATGATTTCTTGATGTAATTTTTCCTTATAGTGTATAGGGATAGAATACGGTCTACACTTGATAGGAATGTCGGATGTCAAGATGATTTGGTGCTGAACTAAATCTGTCTGTCCTGGGCTGTCAGAAAAGATCGTCTTGTACTCTTGTATCAGTTGTCTGCAACTGTCAGTCTGTGTCTGAGTCAGTTTAGGATTTACCTTAATGTCCTGTAAGTTGGTCGTCGTGTCAAGAACTGGTGTCGGTATCTCGTCAGTGTCGTTGTCGTCCGTCTGGTCCACTATGGTGGTGCCTGCTGCAGTTTCTACTTGGTCGTCCTGCCTGTGGTAATATGGTTTGAGCATGTTAATGTGGAAAATTTTGTGTTTGTCCCTAACTGCAATTTCGTAATCTACCGTCGAAATTTGTCGTAGTACTTTGAACGGTCCTTGCCATGAGTCAGTGAGGAGATGTCTATCACTTGGCAAAAGAAGAAGAACGTCCTGTCCTGGTGTCAGTGTAATAGTTCTATTTCCTCTGTTAGCATATTGTCGGTAGATAGCTCCTGATTTTTGGAGAGCTTCTTTAGCTAACACACATGATTTCATAATTCTGTCACGCAATGATGTTACATGTTCATATGACGAAATGGGTTTAGGTAAAGTTGTACTTTCAGTCAACATAGATTCATACAAAGATAATGGGCCGCGTGGTTGTGCACCATATAACATTTCAAAAGGTGAGAACCCAGTGCTAGAATGGGGCACTTCCCTATATGAAAACAAAATTGCAGGCAGATAAGTATCCCAATCTTCAGGGTGTTCTTGGGTTACTTTAGAGAGCATATGTTTGAGGTCGCCGTTAATCTTTTCCACGATACCGGTCGAATGCGGGTGATAGGGACTGTTGAAGCATTGTTTAACACCCAACATCTTGGTAAAGGCTTGTGTAGCTGAGGCAATAAACTGGCTACCCCGATCTGAAAGGATGGTGTCAGGGAATCCTACCCTCACAAAAATATGAAAGAAAACTTCCATGATATCTTTGGAAGTTATGTTCTTCATTGGAATCGCTTCTGGCCACCGAGTGCATAGATCAATGGGTGTTACAATGTACCTATTACCTCTCGATGTTACATGGTTAAGAGGACCAACTATATCGACCGAGATCTTTTCAAACGGTCTACTTGCCAAATCAGTAACTTGCAATTCCGCTTGTGGGTGTTTACCCTTTTTGACAAGCTTTTGGCAGATGTCACACGATCTGCAATACTGTTTGGTATCGTTGCAAAACTTAGGCCAATAAAATTGAGTCAGTAACCTTGCTCTAGTTTTAGCATACGCCATGTGTCCTGCAAAGGGTATGTCATGAGCTATATTCAATGCTTGCGGTTTTCTAACGGTAGCACTGTTTGTTCTATAGTGCTGGAACCTTTGGTGTAGTACCGTGTTAGAATTCCGTTCTTCAGAGCAAAGTACCATTGAGCATTCTTTGCTACTCTTGGCTTTTGGCCTACAAGTTTAAAATACTTTTGCAAAGATCGTTCGGCTTTCTGAGATGTTATAAACTTCTCCCTAGTTGTCTCAAGAGATGTTACAACTGGACTTACTCGTTGTAAAGCCTCTGTTTGATCGATTCGATCTTGCATCTGTGCAGTAGATCTAGTTACTGCATTTATTACATCGCACCGATCATTCTCATCACACGTTGATGTCACATTCACACAATTACATGTATGTTCTGGCGAAGCCAGATTGGCATTTGTACATTCAATTACAGGTGGTAATATATCATGAATGGTGATTTGTGATGAAGGTGAAATGGTAGTATCAATATTACAAATGACAGTTGATGTAATACTGTCATGTGGCATGTCATTCACTTCAGGAAGGTTTCCAATGATAACATCGCAACAAGGATTGGTTAATGCTGCGCATTTAACCTTTCCTGTAAGGAATGGTGTAGTTATATATGCCCATGCAAGTGGATATTTCTCTATGTTACCTGAGAACGTCCTGCATGTGACATATTTACCACTATATTGTGATGGTAAAATATGATCTCTCTTCACGCCAATGAGCGTACTTCCGCTATCACGTAAAACTGTGGCAGCTCTACCATTAACATACCCCTGGTGGATGTTTAGTTTGCCTTGGGAGTTTACTACCAAATTGGCCTCCTCATTAGTAACAGGTATAGAATGGCCGCATGTTAACACGCCATCCTCATGAAATTGATCACAAATGGTACATTTTTCATGATGGAACACATCAATGGAATGTGCTGAGTTTACTGGGTGATCTTGTACACTTTCATCTTCTGACGAAGAACTGTCAAACATGGCTGCATTAGCCTTTCTGGTCATTGCCTTGCCCTTACAATCCTTGCGCCAGTGATCAAAAGCCTTACAAAGATAACATTTGGTAAGACTACTGTCGTTCTTCCTTTCTTTATCTTGCTTAGAAATGTAGTTCTGCAAGTAAACAGTGTACCCAGGATGTTTGTCACACATATCATTCTCCTTGTGTGATAAGTGGCAATATCTGCACAGATAAAATTTCTCTGCAGCTTGTTTATAAGGTCTTTGTTTGTTATTTGACCCTGACTGATATTTGTCATATGTAGCTGCTGCTACAAAGTCTGTGCTGGTCAGACTACTAGAGAAACATTGCTTATTGGCTACAAAATAACCAGAGCCACGACTTTCAATCTGTTGGACACTTTCACACTGACATTCCAACAGAAATTTAGAAAATGGGGGTGGGAGAGATGTGATAATCTTATCTCTCAACATAAGATCAACTAATTTGTCATAATTTCCATTTACTTTGGCTGCTGACAGCCATTTAGAAAAAATATTCTGAATTTCTGAGATGTAATCAGAGAACGTGTGTGTAGGCTTAGGAGACAACTTCCTAAACTGTTCTCTATAACCTGATTCATCTAGTAAAAAATGTGACATAATTTTCGCCTTAATGTACAGATAATCTTCTTTCAGGTCATTTGGGATCGACTCTATGACTTTCAGAGGTTCCCCAGAAAGACTTCTTACATATACTATACCCCATTCAGGTTTTGGAATTTTATAATGATCCATGACAAATTCAAAATTTTGGGTGAATGCTGCTATGCAATCACCTGTGTTGTAACTTTTAATCAGACCTTGGTATTTCTTGTAAGGTTGATCTTTGTCTATTTCTCTATTATCTTTATTTTTAGAAGATTCAGCTTTTAGCTGTTCAATTTTCAGTTGTGTTTCTTGCTCTTCTCTCTTGCTTTGGGCTAAGATCTCAGCTTGCCTCACTGCAGCTTCTGACTGTTTTAGAGCAGCTTCTGATTGTTTTAGAGCAGCTTCTGATTGTGCCTGTTGAAGCTTTAGAGCAGCTTCTGATTGTGCCTGTTGAAGCTTTAGAGCAGATTCTGAGTCCTTTAGAGCAGCTTGTGCTTGTGCCTGTTGAAGCTTTAGAGCAGCTTCTGAGTCTGCCTCTTTAATTTTTAACGCCCTTTCAGCCGCTCTCTCATCTCGCTCCCTAATTTGCTCCCGTTTCAAGAGATATTCTGCATATTTACTTTCACTCCATGCTCTCAATCCCTCACCAGACATATTCATTTTTAAACCCATTTCAATGAAATCGTTTAAAGAAGACATGATGAACAATACGTATGATGAAATGAATATAAACAAAATTACTTATGATATTAGTAATTTACAAATATTTCTAGCACAGTTGATGTTTAAAGCCAGACTAACGAAAGTATAAAGAGGAATGAAAAAAATTTTATACTCAAGTAATCCTTGGGCAATGTGCTGTTCAGTGGTGCTAGAAATCACACTGCAACGTCCTTCGGGTTGACGCACAAAAAAAATTTTGAAATTCCCAGGTATCAGGTAAAGTTGACACCAAAAAAACCTGTACTTTTGAAACTAAACGAAATTAGAACGTTTGTAAATGTATGGTGTATGTAATGTCACTGAAGTCTGTATAGGTTTGTATGCTGTCAAGTATTATTGTTAGTCGTTACCACAATCAACAACTTTCACGATCACACTAACCCTACTCAATGACATTCAAGGGCACGGCCGCCATTTTGGATTTTAGGTACAAAATTGGTTGAATTTGGCGATAAGTCTGAAGACGCCTCGGTTGGCTTCAAATAATGTCTTCCCACTTATAATTTAATGAAATCAACACTATTTAACCGTTACTTTACCCTAATCTATGACTTGCGCACTTCTATTAACATCTTCACATTCGATTCAAAAACTCGGAAAAAATCTATAAGTTCGCATTCAGTTCACAACTCGGACGAGAAACCCACGTTCGCACTTGTCAGAGTCTTGCGTAGAGCAAGATAAGTAGCTCGTTTTCTGGCAAGTGTGAAGCAGTATCAAACTATCAAATCACACGAAGTGAATATCCGAAACTGTTATTTACAAGCTTTATTTACGCGCTGCATTCATTATCGCACAGACATCGCGCAATGACAATCCATAGCAATCATTACAGCATGAACAATATCAATACTATACATAAGGATACATGCAATCAATATACATATCACTTACAAGCCAAAACTCTCAAGCGTTCGAACCAGTCTCCCACTGTCACACAGGCTAGCTCTCAATGCAGATTCAGAACCACTCGCAGACTCATGCGACCTGTCCATACAAACGCCTAACCCGGTCTGCCCTGCCTGGCCTTTCGTTCTACACGCTAGTCGGCGCTCAAGTCAGCTGGTGTGACCCCTGAAAGGTTCACGGGGTGTACCGCTGACCAGCGGTTATTTTAGCGTCGCTCAGTTGCTGTGCTTGGCTGCTTATACGGGCGTCGTCGAAGACGCCGCATTCCCTCTGTAGTGTTTAACATCACTCAGGGTTGCGCGTTGTTATGTCGCCTGGCGTTGGCACAGCCAACGCGTCGCAACCTCAGATGTGGATGTGGTGGTGTAGAGCGATCTGTCCGTTTGATGTCTCGAAGCAAGGGACATGCACTTCAGACTATCATCTGCTGTAATAATTAGACGAATCATGCCATACATTGAGGTGAATATATCGCTAACTGCCAGCGAGGAGATGAAAATGTGTGTGCTGGTGCGGAGGAGGTGACTAGAATAGATGATTACCAACAGCAACATGTTGAGAACCACTGATATGCTCATAATTACACCTTCAAGAGATATATCAAGAACTGTAGCACCACCGATTTCCCTCCATTCTCCTATAACGC
>OY992883.1:6495851-6603474 GCA_963921405.1 Cepaea hortensis | reverse complement strand
AGCAGTGGTTCTCAACCGGTGGGGAATTCCCCCCAGGGGGGGAATTTTAGGGTGTCCGGGGGGGGGGGGGGAGAGAATGAAGACAATTTCAAGATTGCGTTAATACAAGAACCGATTACTTGATATTCTTTTTCACTTCATACTTTACAGTTATGTACGTCTCATCCTTCTAAAATTCATTTTGTAAAGTAAGTAGACCCACAAATCATACTTTATGTGGATGTTTAGACTTGTTTTAGTATATGCTATTAAATTTACCTTCCATTTTTACGTATACTGTGTAGGGGTGGGGGGAATTTTTAGATAGGAAATATGAGAGGGGGGAATGACGTTCTGAAAATACGGTGAAGGGGGAACGGGCCAAATTTTTGTTAGGAAGGGAGGGGGATGACGTTCTGAAAATATGGTGAAGGGGGGCACGGGCCAAAAAAGGTTGAGAACCACTGATTTAGAGTGTTCCTCATGGATGTGTTAGCTGTAATGATGTAGAGCAGAGTCAGTAAATAAAAGGCCGAGACGCCTGGAGTAGGACAGCACGAGACAGAGGGAGGACTGTCGAACATGATCCAAAAGAAAGATCATCATCACGTGAGATGAGCGCAGCCGGTCATCTTTCGTGGAACAGCTCCGGGTAGAAGGATTCTATTCCAAATAGAGAAGTGTAAAGATTCAGTAAGCAATCTGATGTTGATGATGTGAATGTTATCAATGCCATTTAGGAAGAGTCCCTGAGTCCTCCAAAATGCATTCTTGAACCGACCCATGACATTAACATTCTTATAAAAATGAAATCTTCCCTGCCACCAGTTTCTTGACAACCACACTATCCATTGATCAACTTTCACAACATCAATAGAAATTAGAAAACAAACAAAACTTGAGACTAAATAAATATAAATCATTTACAGTGTATAACAAGGTGAAGAGACACGATGACCTGATCTTATTGTCTCAAGTGTTATTCATGGTCCTTTCTCCTCTTGTGTACCTGTAGGGTTGACCAGTTTCTCCTCTTGTGTACCTGTAGGGTTGACCACTTTCTCCTCTTGTGTACCTGTAGGGTTGACCACTTTCTCCTCTTGTGTACCTGTAGGGTTGACCACTTTCTCCTCTTGTGTACCTGTAGGGTTGACCACTTTGGGACTGCTGTCACCGACGCCTACTTTATATCCTCTCCGACATCTCCGACACACCGAGATCATGACCTGAACCCTGCCAACACGTCTGGCATGTGGACATCTTGCTTTTCTCAACCAGGTCATCAAAACTCTTCTGAAACACCTGTCCAAACTGGCAAACACGATGAAGTTCACACAAGAGTGAGTAGATGACAAAAGTCTAAGCCCCTCATGAATGCGCGGATATTCCTGCTTACTGGAGGACATCCCCACATAAAAATGGTAGTAAATTTCTGGACCCAACAGAACCACAAACCCGCCAAACACGGTCACCAAAAGTCGAATACTTCTCAGATTTTCCCTCAGCTGTTTCATGTTTGTGTCTGTCAGCCGAATATTTCTTGTGTCATCTTTGTTTGTCGGATGTAAATAATCTGTTTTTCTGATGGCGCGTATTTGTCTTCTCGTTATTATTGTTAAATGAGTGTATATGAAACAGAGAAAGGCTGTTAAAACAAAATGGATATACGGAAGTAGGACTTCGGATTTAAAGTGCGCGATTTCCCAGTAGTAGTGCAATGAGAATATGAATCCGTCTAAATTAACCAGCAGAGAACTGAACCATGCTACTATTACTCCAATTAAACTAAAACGGCGGGAGATTAGTCTTTGGTGTAAAAATGGACGAGAAATAAATAGCCATCGTTCACCAGAAACGATAAAAATATTCATATAATTAGAAGAAGTATTGATGACATACGGCAGGTAGAGCAATCTGTCCACATGATGTCTTGAAGCAAGGGAGATGCACTTCAGACTATCAGCTGATATAATTATCAGACGAATCATGCCATAAAATGACGTAAATATATCGCTAGCTGCCAGCGAGGAGATGAAAATGTGCGTGCTAGTGCGGAGAAGATGGCTAGGACAAATGGTACCCAACAGCAACATGTTGAGAACCACTGATATGCTCATTATTGCTCCTTCAAGAAATATTTCAAGAACTGTAGCATTTTCCAACCATTCTCCTGGAATGCAGCTTGTATTTGTTGACGAGTTGTCCATTTCTGAGCAACCTGTAAGTGCAGAACACAATAGACTGCGTCAGGAACATACATGCACAGGAAATAATTTACACTTAAAAGGGAGCTTGGTGTGCGTGGTAGAGAGAGAAGAGAGAGAGAGAGAGAGAGAGAGAGAGAGAGAGAGAGAGAGAGAGAGAGAGAGAGAGAGAGAGAGAGAGAGAGAGAGCTGTAAACATTACAGGAGACGACACAGCATACTAAAGAAAGTCATAAAGTAATAGGAACTTTATAATGTGTATGGAAGAGAAAATCATATTTCAGGACACGAACTTGCACTTAAGCAATACCTCATGTAGGGGTTGTGAGGATCGATCAGTTTACGCATTCACAATAGCGATAACAAAATGGTCACCCTTCTATCGATTTGAACCATTGAAGAAAACCGAGACGTATTTTGAATTTTCCAGTCAGAGGACGTAAAAGAGAATAATGATGCTTCAGGATGGAGGTAGTTGTTTGAGTCAGGGGAAAGTGCATAAATGGGCAGAAACATGCAGCCGCAACACTTGCTGTCTGACGTTAAAGAAAAAAATAACAACGCGGGAATCAGTTGGGAAAAATAATGGTAACCATTTTTGGGGATACCAAGGGCTTTATCATCATCATCATCATCATCATCATCATCATCATCATCATCATCATCATCATCATCATCATCATCATCATCATCATCATCATCATCATCTTCCACTTCTGCCATCAAGCGTCGTGGGGAGGATTAATTTGGGCTCTAGCGCCCGATAGATAGTGTCATTCCGTGTGGTTATACAATGTTATTTGATGTCGTCAATCCATTTTCTTCTTGGACGTCCTCGTGGTCTCGTCGCAGATGATCTTTGATGTAAAGCCAGTGATGGTAGTTGCTGGTGTTGCATTCTAACGACATGGCCAAACCACTTGATCTTCTGCCTTTCAATATATGTGGCACAAGGCGTTGATCCTGCTGTCTGTCTGATAACAGCATTTCTTGCTCGGTCTCGGATTGTTAAGTTGGCAGCTCTCCTCAGGCATCTCATCTCGCAGGTGTTGATTTGCGAAAGTCTGATGTGGATAAAGTCCAAGTTTGAGATTGGTAGCAAAGGGTTGGTGTGAATATGCTGTTTACTATCTGTCGTTTTGTGGACATGGGTATATTTGGATGTTTCAGTAAGGGTGATAGTTTATATGTAAGTGCACTAGCTTTTTGACATCTGATTTCGATTTCTCTGTCCAATCTCCCATCTTCTGTGATCATACTTCCAAGATATATGAATTCTTTAACTTGTTTTAGAGTTGTACTATTTATCTGTATATTTAGTGGGCCCGGCGATCTGCTAACATGCATTACTTTGGTGTTGTCTGTATTTATACTCATATTGTATCTGCTGCATGTTGAACTAAGACTATTAATATGATTTTGTGGTCTGCCCTCATCGCTGCAAAACAGGCACTGATCGTCTGCAAATTAGTTGTGTCATCTGGAGTAAAGAGTTCTAAATTTTCCGAGGGCTCTATATTGGTGCAATATTATTGCCGCACGACAAAGTTCGCGTATATGGCAGCATATATATTGGAAACACTGTGTGCTCCGAAATGTGATTTATTGAAGCCAAAAAACATAAAGTCCAGTCCTAGCGCCATCGGACTTTCACTTGTTTGGACCCTTGCAGGAATATTATCTGGGTAGGGGTCTGCAGATGATAACGAAGTAATGGAGAGACTTCAACAAAGATTTACGACCATACCTAAAACCGTTTTCCAAGTAGGCAGCAACAAGATAGTGGATAGCTGGACAAGAAGTGTTGCCAGAAAAGGGAGACATATTGAGACAATAACACACATAGCATTTGTGATTCGCATTATTGTACAAACAGTTATTCTTAAGTTTGCTCTTTTTGTTTTCTTTCTGTTCTGTTCTTGGTAATCTGCCCATTCTTAATTTCATTGTTCTGTATTGTTGTTGCTTTTGTTCCTCTGGTTCTTGGTGTTCCTACTGCTCTTGTTCTTCCTCTTGTCCTTGGTGATTCTCTTGTTACTGGTGTTCCTCTTGTTCATGGTGTTCCTCTTGTTCATTGTGTCCCAGTGGTTCTTGGTGTTCCTCTTCTTCATGGTGATCCTCTTGTTCTTGGTGTTACATTTGTTCTTGGTGAGCCTCTTGTTTTTAGTGTTCCTCTTGATCTTGGTGCTCCTATAGTCCCTTTTGTTCCTATTGTTCTTGGCGTTTCTATTTGCCACAATGTTCATCTTGTTTATGGTGTTCTTCTTGTTCTTGATGTTCATATTGTTCTTGGTGTTCCTCTTGTTCTTGGTGTTCCTATTGTTCTTGGTGTTCCTCTTGTTCTTGGTGTTCCTCTTATTCTTGGTGTTTCGCTTGTTCTTGGTGTTCCTCTTGTTCTTGGTGTTCCTCTTGTTCTTGGTGTTCCTCTTGTTCTTGGTGTTCGTCTTGTTCTTGGAGCTCCTCTTGTTCTTGGTGTTCCTATTGTTCTTGGTGTTCCTATTGTTCTTGGTGTTCCTATTGTTCTTGGTGTTCCTCTTGTTCTTGGTGTTCCTATTGTTCTTGGTGTTCCTCTTGTTCTTTGTGTTCCTCTTGTTCTTGGTGTTCCTCTTGTTCTTGGTGTTCCTATTGCTCTTGTTATTCCTCTTGTTTATGGTGTTCCTCTTGTTCTTGGTGTTCCTATTGCTCTTGTTATTCCTCTTGTTTATGGTGTTCCTCTTGTTCTTGTTGTTCCTATTGCCACAATGTTCATCTTGTTCTTGGTGTTCCTTTTGTTCTGGTGTTCCTTTTGTTCATTGTGTTCCTCTTGTTCATGGTGTTCCTCTTGTTCTTGGTGTTCCTATTGCTCTTGGTGTTCCTCTTGTTCTTGGTGTTCCGTTTGTTCTTGGTGTTCCTTTTGTTCATGGTGTTCCTCTTGTTCATGGTGTTCCTCTTGTTCTTGGTGTTCCTATTGCTCTTGGTGTTCCTCTTGTTCTTGGTGTTCCTCTTGTTCATGGTGTTCCTCTTGTTCATGGTGTTCCTCTTGTTCATGGTGTTCCTCTTGTTCTTGGTGTTCTTATTGCTACAATGTTCATCTTGTTCATGGTGTTCCACCTGCTCTTGGTGTTCCTCTTGTTCATGGTGATCCTCTTGTTCATTGTGTTCCTCTTGTTCTTGGTGTTCCACCGGTTCTTGGTGTTCCTCTTGTTCTTGGTGTTCTATCTGCTCTTGGTGTTCCTCTTGTCCGAGGTGTTCCTCTTGTTCATGGTGTTCCTCTTGTTCATGGTGTTCCACTGGTTCTTGGTGTTCCTCTTGTTCTTGGTGTTCCTCTTGTTCTTGGTGTTCCTCTGGTTTATGGTGTTCCACCGGTTCTTTGTGTTCCTCTTGTTCATGGTGTTCCACCGGTTCTTGGTGTTCCTCTTGTTCATGGTGTTCCTCTTGTTCATAGTGTTCCACCGGTTCTTGGTGTTCCTCTTGTTCATGGTGTTTCTCTTGTTCATGGTGTTCCACCAGTTCTTGGTGTTCCTCTTGTTCATGGTGATCCTCTTGTTCATGGTGTTGCACCGGGTCTTGGTGTTCCTCTTGTTCATGGTGATCCTCTTGTTCATGGTTTTCCACCGGTTCTTGGTGTTCCTCTTGTTCATGGTGTTCCTCTTGTTCTTGGTGTTCCTCTTGTTCTTGGTGTTCCTCTTGTTCTTGGTGTTCCTCTTGTTCATGGTGTTCCTCTTGTTCTTGGTGTTCCTCTTGTTCTTGGTGTTCCACCGTTTCTTGGTGTTCCTCTTGTTCTTGGTGTTCCTCTTGTTCTTGGTGTTCCTCTTGTTCTTGGTGTTCCTCTTGTTCATAGTGTTCCTCTTGTTCATGGTGTTCC
This sequence comes from Cepaea hortensis, assembly GCA_963921405.1. Taxonomy (NCBI): domain Eukaryota; kingdom Metazoa; phylum Mollusca; class Gastropoda; order Stylommatophora; family Helicidae; genus Cepaea; species Cepaea hortensis. The sequence continues at coordinate 6,597,447 of OY992883.1, read as the reverse complement.
TCTTGTTCTTGGTGTTCCTCTTGTTCATGGTGTTCCACCGTTTCTTGGTATTCCTCTTGTTCTTGGTGTTCCTCTTGTTCAAGGTGTTCCTCCTGTTCTTGGTGTTCCTCAGGTTCACGGTGTTCCTTTTTTTTCATGGTGTTCCACTAGTTGCTTGTGTTCCTGTTTTTCTTGGTTGTCCTCTTGTTCTTAGTGTTCCTCATGTCCATGATGTTTCACTGATTCTTAGTGTTTCTCTTGTTCTTGGTGATCATCGTGTTCTTCGTGTTTCTTTTGTTCATGGTGTTCCTCTTGTTCATAGTGTTCCACTGGTTCTTGGTGTTACTTGTGTTCTTGGTGAGCCTCTTGTTCTCGGTGTTCCTATTGCTCTTAGTGAGCTTCTTGTTCTTGGTGTTCCCATTGCTCTTAGTGATCCTCTTTTTCTTGACGTGCCTCTTATTATTGGTGTTCCTCTTGGTCTTGGTGTTCCTCTTGTTCTTGGTGTTCCTCTTGTTCTTGGTGTTTCTCTTCTTCTTGATATTTCTCTGGTTATTGATGTTTCTTTTGTTCTTTGCGTTCCTCTTGTTCTTGGTGTTACTCTGGTTATCCGTGTTCCTCTCGTTCTTGGTGTTTCTCTGGTTATTGATGTTCCTCTTGTTCTTAGTGTTCCTCTTGTTCTTGGTGTTTCTCTGATTATTGATGTTCCTTATGTTCTTGGTGTTCCTCTGTTTCTTTGTTTTACTCAGGTTATCGATGTTCTTCTTGTTCTTGGTATTCCTCTTGAACTTTGTGGTCCTCTTGTTCTTAATGTTCATTTTGTTACTGTTAGTCCTCTGGTTCTTGGTGTTCCTCTTGTTCTCGGTGTTACACTGGTTCTTGGTGTTACTCTGGTTCTTGGTGTTCCTCTTGTTCTTGTTGTTACTCTGGTTCTTGGTGTTCCTCTTGTTCTTGGTGTTACTCTGGTTATTTATGTTCCTCTTGTTCTTGGTGTTACTTTGGTTCTTGGTGTTCCTCTTGTTCTTGGTGTTCCTCTGGTTATTGATGTCCCTCTGGTTCTTTGTGTTCCTCTTGTTCTTGGTGTCCCTCTGGTTATCGATGTTCCTCTTGTTCTTGGTGTTATTCTGGTTATTGGTGTTCCTCTTGTTCTTAGTGTTTCTCTTGTTCTTGGTGTTATTCTGGTTATTTATGTTCCTCTTGTTCTTGGTGTTTCAATTGTTGGTTATTTTTCTCTGATTATTGATGTTCCTCTTGTTCTTGGTGTTATTCTGATTATTGATGTTCCTCTTGTTCTTGGTGTTTCTCAGGTTATCGATGTTCCTTTTGTTCTTGGTGTTATTCTGGTTATTGGTGTTCCTCTTGTTCTTATTGTTTCTCTTGTTCTTGGTGTTATTCTGGTTATTTATGTTCCTCTTGTTCTTGGTGTTTCAATTGTTGTTTATTTTTCTCTGATTATTGATGTTCCTCTTGTTCTTGGTATTCCTCTTGAACTTTGTGGTCCTCTTGATGAGGACACAAGGAAACTATTCTATACTTCTCATATACAGACACACTTTGACTACTGCTCTACAATCTGGGACGGTTGTTCTAATTCAAACACCAAGCGACTTTACTCACTCCAGAAACGGGCCATGAGTCTAATTTATAACAAACATTTATCTGACAATCCTAGCCTGTATAAACGCCTTCAGTTACTACCACTCCGCAAACGCCTGCTTTTCAATAAAGCTAAACTAATTCACAAAATCCTGCATCGGAATGCCCCAAATTACCTTTGGCCATTGTTTAAATATAATGCTAGACACAGTCAACGTTTAAATATATTACAGATTCCGAAGCCTAGGATTGACTTATACAAAACAAGCTTAACGTACTCTGCAGCTCAGTTGTGGAACAATCTTCCACAAGAAATCAAAGACATCACCAATCCCTATTCATATAATCGCAAATTACTCGAACACTATCTCAGTACGGATTATCTTCCCCCTTAATAATAGAGATAATAATAATAATAACAAAACCCTAGTATAACAGCCAGTCCCCTTTTGGTAGGCCAGTATATTCCACATGGCTAACAACAAGTGTCAGACCATTGTCTAATTTTACTGTGTCGTGTAGTTTTGATGTTCGCATTTTGCCCATGCCTTTATAATGCATATCTTTTATATTGTTGCTGTTCTCTGTTAGCCTTGAATGATGTGTGAATGAAATAATGTATGAAAGAGAGTGATAGAAGGGCAGAATGTTAGACGGGCCTGCGTGCCCAATTCTTAACCCTTTGAAAATAAAGTTTGTTCGTTCGTTCGTTCGTTCGTTCGATGTTCATTTTGTTCCTGTTAGTCCTCTGGTTATTGATGTCCTCTGGTTATTGGCGTCCGTTTGCTCTTATGTTTCGTGTTATTTTTCTTCTTGTTGTTGGCTTGTACTATTTATTATTCTCACCCTGTATGTTCTTCTTGTTTTATTTGTTTCTTCTTGTTTCACTTGTTCTTCTCTTTCTGTTTATACCGTATGTTCTTGTGGTTATTCTTCTCTTTAGTCCCAAATTGTCTTCTTGTGTAGTAGTTATATTGTTGTTGTTGTTACAGTGGTTGTTAGTGTAATTCTTGTGTTTGTTCTTGTTCTTCTTCTGAAGGCGACCGACTACAGATACATCAACAAATACAACAACAATACCATCATCAGCAACAACAACATTAACAATAACAACCACAACAACTACTGTTTCTACTACTACTACTACTACTACTACTACTACTACTACTACTACTACTACTACTACTACTACTACTACTGCCACTGCCACTACTACTACCACTACCACTACCACTGCCACTGCCACTACTACTACTACTAATACTACTATTACTACTACTACTACTACCACTACCACCACCGCTACTACTACTGCTACTACTACTACTACTACTACTACTACTACTACTACTACTACTATTACTACCACTACCACTACCACTACTACCACTACCACTACCACTACTACCACTACTACTACCACTACCACTACTACTACCACTACCACTACTACTACCACTACTACTATCACTACTACCACCACTACTACCACTACTACTACTACTACTACTACTACTACTAATACTACTACTACTACCACTACTACTACTACTACTACCACAACTACTACTACCACTACTACCACTACTACCACTACCACTACTACTACTACTACCACTATTACTACTACTACTACTACTACTACTACTACTACTACTACTACTACTACTACTGCTACTACTACTACTACTGCTACTACTACTAATACTACTACTACTACTACCACTACCACTAGTACTATTAAAATGTTGGAAGATATCAACACTGATGGGAAAGATGTAAGAATAGCAAGGAATATTTACTGGAACCAAGTAGCAGCAATTAAAATCGGAAATACAGAGGGTAGTTACGAACAGACAAAGCTAAGAGTACGACAGGGGTATGTCTTGTCCCCGGATATTTTCTCCCTCTATAGTGAAGTAATAATGAGAGAGATCAATGAGAAGACAGGAATACTATTTTTTTCGCATATCCTTTACAGGACATCGCTGTCAACAGCAGCATCTTTCAGCTGTCTGTTGATTTCTTGGCAAGATTACGCTCAGTAGTTTGCCATTGCTTTCTGAGCGGCACCAGCGGGGGTCGAACCGCTTCCAGCTCTCGTCCGCTACGAGACTCTGCGTGATAAACGGGATTACGGAGAAAGTGGTGTAACCCCTCGAATACTAATAGGAAGTTATAATATAAACAATATACCCTTTGCAGATGACGCAGTATTGGTGGCGGATAATGCAACAGACCAACAACAATTGTTAGACATTGTAGTAACAGAGAGTGCACAGAAGGTACTCTCCTTGAATATCAAGAAAACAGTAACAATGGTGATATCAATGAAAATGGTGACACCAAAATGTAACATATAAATAGAAAGGGATATTCTTAATCAAATGGATAATTTTAAATACCTAGGGGCATTTATAACATCAGCTGTAAGATGTACAACAGAGATTAAAAGCAGAATAGGGCAGGCAAAAGCCGCATTTCAGAAAATGAAGAATATCTTATGCAATAAGTCACTATCAATTAATGTAAGAAAGAGAGTGCTGACATGCTATATAGAACCAGTTCTGCTGTATGGCAGCGAATCTTAGAATGCAAATGAACAAATTAGGAAGAACATAGAGGCAACAGAGATGTCGTTTTTGAAACGAATGTTGCGAATTCCTTGGACTGCCAGAGTAACTAACAACAATTGTCTGAAAGAGGTTAATGAAACTAGAACACTATATACAACAATAAGAAAGAGACAAACAGTTTTCTTTGGTCATGTGATGAGAGGCATTAGAAAACATCGTGATAACTGAAAAGATCGAGGGGAATAGAGGCAGAGACAGGCCAAGAGAAATAATGCTGCACGAATTGAGACGTTGGCATGGAGGAATATCATCAGCAGAGTTGTTCCAGAACACCAAAGACCGAGATCTGTGGAGAGCCATGAATGTCTACGCCAGCTGGCAGGGCACTTGATGATGATGAATACAATAGTGAATATTACTACTATTACTATACAACTGTTATTAATTAAAGATAAGAACTAGGTGAAATAATGATATGTAGATACATTCTGAACAAAATTTAATGTTAAGTGTAACACACACACACACACACACACACACACACACACACACACACACAAACGGACACAGAGACCATCAAACACACTCACACAGACACTCTTTCTCACACACACGGACCCAGTCTTCATTGCTTCCCGACTACAGACATATAAACATGATAAACCATAATAAATGTCTTAATTCACATTAAAGGAGATAAACACGCCATGTATACAACCAAAGTACGTCTATCATCATCACCGGACATCTAAACTGTATGACTAACCACAGCTTGTATCTGGTGTCTTGTATCTCGTCCTACAGCTGGCACTTGGCGATGGTAGTAAGCTCCACAGTTAGAATTCAGTGATGGCAATAAGTTTAAGCTCCACAGTTAGACTTCAGTGATGGCAATAAGTTCCCCAAGGTGAACCAAGCTATGACAATACGTTCCACATTGTGAACCAAGCAATGACAATACGTTCCACACTGTGAACCAAGCAATGGCAACTCTTCCCACAATGTAAACCATGCAATGGCAACTCTTCCCACAATGTTCACCATACAATGGAAACTCGTCCGACAGTGTGAATCAAGCTATGAGAACAAACTCCCTAGGTAAAATAAGTTATAACAAATCGTGCAACAAAACTAACCAGGTGATGACAACTCGTCCCACAGCGTGAACTGGGTGACGACAACCAATAGGAATACCGACTGTAGCTTTGGCTTTCCGGAGAAGATAATATCAGATAGAGGAACTCAATTCATATCTAATGCCACTCAATTGGCAACTAAGTTACTCGGCATAAAACAATGTTTTCCAAGCCCCTATCGACCATCCGCGAACGGAATTTGCGAAAAATTGAACGGGGACCTAAAACATATGTTAGCCAAAGTGACAGCTGAAAATCCAGCCGATTGGGATACACTTCTCCCAACGGTGCTGTTCGCTTATAGAGAAGTGCCGCAGTCGAGCACTAGATTCTCTCCTTTTAATTAATATATGGAGCAAATCCAAGCGGACCTCTCTCTATGTACAAAGATTTGATATCACAACCCGTTAACACCCAATTACCAGTTTCCACCTATGATTTAGTCACTGACACCAGAGACAAAATCATTAGATCCTGTATAATAGCCAGAACATCTTTGCAGGAGAAAGGTTTTAAGTACAGGCAATACGCCAACAAGGGTGCAAGAACCATTGTATTACAAGCTAATCAAGAGGTGTTGTTATTATTACCTGACAAGAGAGATTTACTTTCAGCCTCTTGGCAAGGACCATTTAAAGTTATCAGAAGAATTTCGGAAGTTGACTACGAAATCTCTTTAAATAGCAAATTGAAAATTGTCCATGTAAATATGTTAAAACCTTACTATTCTAGAAATGACAGTGACATAAACAATCAGACGGAGAAAACAGGGGACAATAACCGGACTGACAAGAAGGACAACCAAAACGAAACGAAAACCAGACTGCTGAACGACACTACTACAAACGAAAATCTTGACGAATCTTCATTAACTATACATTCTCTTGACAACGAAGACGACGAAGACAATTTCACATTAGCGACAATTTTTCGTAACGACAAATACGACGAAGTCAACGACACATTAGTAACGATTATTCTGGACGATGACGACAATGGCATTGAAGACAATTTACAAACAGTAGCATCAGTAATAAATCAGACTGACATAGACAATATTGAAATTCCAGTACCTATCATGAACGACAATAGTACAGTACAGGACATAAAAATCTCCGACACTGTGACACAATCGCAGCGACAAGACATTTTGTCTCTTCTTAACGACTATAAAACTATCTTCTCAAACAGACCTGGACAGACTGACAAAATAACGCACTCCATCATTTTGACAGATGTAACACCTATCAAATGTAGACCATACTCAATTCCATTACATTATAGAGCAAATCTGGACAAGGAAATATTAGACTTAGAACAAAACAAAATAATACAAAATCTATGTCCGAGTACTCTTCTCCAATTGTCCTGGTGAAGAAAAAGGACCAAACCATTCGTTTATGCATAGATTACAGAAAGGTCAATACTTTAACAACGACAGAAGCTGAGCCAATGTACAGCTGTGAAGACCTTATTTTAAATATGTCTAAATCATCCATTTTTTCTAATCTTGATTTAACAAAAGGTTACTGGCAAATACCACTATCCCCCTCTTCAAGGCATATAACCGCATTTTCAACACCACTAGGCTTATATGAATGGAGGTATCTTCCTTTTGGCCTGAAAAACGCACCTGCCACATTTGTTAGATTAACTAGACTTTTTTATTACACGGCATCAAGGACTTACAATCCTATATAGATGATATTTGTATCCATTCTACAGACATGACTTCTCACTTAGTTACACTCCGACAAGTCTTCAATCAAATCCTTCTTTTTGGACTCACTGTCAAACCTTCCAAGGTTTAAATAGGCTATAATCAGATAGACTTCTTAGGTCATAGGATTTCAGAAGGTAAACTACTTACAGATGATAGAATTGTATCAAAAATTCTGAACCTGCAAGTACCAACTACAAAAAAAATAGGTCAGAAGTCTTTTAGGTCTCATAAACTATTATGCCAAATTTATACCAAACTGGGCAGAAATCACATCAGTTTTTTTTTTCAAATTTGTTGATCAAAAATCAACCAGATAAACTATGTAAGAGTATCCCTTTAGAGGATGCAATTTGCAAATTGAAATCCATTTTTTCTAATCCACCCATATTGAGATTACCAAACATAGATTTACCATTTATATTAACCACAGATTCAAGTGCTATCGCAATTGGAAGATGTCTATGCAAGAATATCAAGGCGTGAAACACCCAATCCTGTATGTCAGCCGTAAGCTGAAAACGGCGGAAACCAAGTATTCCACAGCTGAATTGGAAGCATTAAGTTTGGTTTTTTGTGTTCGTCGTTTATCTAAGTTCCTCTTAGGTTCCCATTTCGTTGTCTTGGCGGATAATGCGCCACTGCTGGTAATTAAAGAAGGCAACCCAAAAAAACCATCGATTAGCAAGATGGTGTCTTCTACTTCAGGATTTCGACTTTGAAATCCGTCACATTAAAGGAACGGATAATATAATTGCTGACATGTTATCACGGTTACCCAATGCACCAGCAGATTAACACGATTTACATTAATTAGTGGCCATATAAGCTGTGATATTTTAGTCTGGTGCATAAAAGAGTGTACCTCTACACTTACTGTAGAACTTTAATTTAGAAGTGTCGACAACTGAGTTAATACTCTACTTATAGCATTCACAGACAGGAAACTTTGAGAACCGTTAACTGTATTACCCCACATTAGCAATTGGCAGTGCATCAAAAACAATCCGAACGGTATATATTAACATTTGTGAAGTTATTTCATCAATCACAGAACTTAAATTTATCATGCAAATATTAAGAACTGTGCATACGCGTGATTTCAATTGACTTCGCAAACTAACGGAACAGAACATCGCACATACACGCAGTAATATACTATGACTATTACGACGTATGAGAGATAACACAGGAATGTGAAACCAAAACGTTACCTACGAACTGTAACATTATTGGAACAGCACACGGACAAAAGAACGACAACACACGGATCGTCGTTGGAGTTAATTAATTTAATGTTATTAGTTAAATATGTATTACATTTGTGCTTAACTATATACATAAAATATGTGAACATGTAAATTGTACATTTTCTAGCATAATATGTCACAAACATTTTTATTCATAGTTAAAATTTTCTCCCAATACAATTGTTGCAATTTAACTTATACACCATTTCTTATCACCAGTACAGATAGTACTTGGCGCATTGAATATAGCATATCGCCAGTTTCTTTTTTCTAAGGGCGACAACATTTACCTCACCTTAATTTGTATATTTTAACAAATTATTATATTGAATGAAAGGTGTGCGAATTAGAGAGTGAATGAATTAAATGAGAGAGCGATATACTGAGCGGACAAATTGTACGCAAAAAGTATTCATTTTAATTTGTCTGCGTTTTGGGATGTAAAATGTAACACTTGTTTATACATGTTTAGTATTAGAGAAAATAGGTTCATTCTAAGAATCACTGTTTGAATACCCTGTCCATGCGTTACACAGATGACGTAATTCATGACAAGGGATAGTCCAGCTCGTGACACTTAGATATGTACTATACACCAGATACACACATGTAGCACACACTTTATACATTAGGTAGGACATACTCATAAAACTAAACACTAACACTTAAATCACACCCATTTTATTAGAGCGATTAACCAGGCAGTAAACACACTAACAGGCAAACAGGAACATAAGTAGTTACTTGGGAGAAAACAAGAGTGCATGTATATATTGAGCACTATAAAACATACGGAAGTAAAAGTGTATCAAATACACATTCAGGACAAGAATTGCAGGTGTTCTTAAATAAGCCAAGACAATTTGTCTTGTTAAAACTCTTTAACACAGAGTTTAATATCCTGGTATCATATGGATACTTGAGAAGGGCGCGGTTGCAAATACAACTGGAAGCGTCAGGGAACTTCAGTCGGATAAGCATGTTTAAGAATATGGAAGAGATAGGAGCTCTTCAGCAATCACCCTGAATTGTTGTACTGGAAAATACATGAGTTAATAGTGCACGTATATAGATGGCCAGGTTCCCATCCAGGAAACTACCAACACCAACTTCATGTGATCCTATGTCAGAATTAGTACAGACTAATTACCATATGCTAACCCATAGAAGCGGGGGAGGGGATCCCTGTCAGAGTCTCACATGGAGTCGGTAGGAACATAAAGATAGAAGGGAATTAGAGAAGGGACATAACCCCAATACAAGGGAACTAAAGAGACCCACTCGAATGTTCGAACAATCTAAAGCCTTCGAGAAGGATAGGTCAGTTCGCCTACAGCTCCGTGGACACAGGTGGAACCCGCTGACCGCGTGCCAGGACCTGTTCCACGAGAAGCTCGAGGAGAGTTGCAGCCCGTGTCCGAGACACGTTAGAGGGCAGACGCCGACTGGACATCGAAGAAGCAACAGGGCTTAACTTAAGGGGGACCTGATAGATTGAACCCAAGTGTATTTAGGGGTGTTACTCATAAGCTAGATGATAGAGTTTGTTGTAATGATTATGTATGATTGCTTTGTTATGAACTCATGTGATATGCTACTCCAATGTAACCGGCTGCGAAAACCATTCTTCGCCAGCTTACTGTAAATAAATTATATCAGATAGTATCAGAACGGAGTTTGTTGCCTGTATGAACTCGAGTTTCATTTCCCAAGGTCTCTAGGACGTTGACAGTCTACAAGAAAATTCAAAAACGTCGTGTAATAAGGTCATAATAGTATAATGAATAAATGGGGGAGGTATACGCTCGATGGGCATTCAAAATATACACAACCAATATTCACAAAAGATCTAATTGTTCATAACTATTCATCACATTTGATCAACTATAATGTTCTGCCTCTGAAACTCTGGATCAAATGCACTGTACTGGCACCATAGAATAAGTTGACCTTCTCTTCTGGGGATAATGATATGGTTCTCTGGCAATTCCCTCTAACTGGTATGGATATAGACAATCTTTGGTAATCTTGGTTGATTGGTAACCGTGGAGTCCAGTTTGGTCTAATCTATTGGCCATTGCTCACTAGGGTTATATGTTTTTCACTTATCTTCATTACATGCTGGCACTGGTTATATTTGATTGGGACATGCTGACACTTGGTCTTCCGCTCTTCTAGGCAGTGTGAAGGCTAAGACTGTCATCCTTCACAGATAATGGCACTATTCAAAAGACTGAGGTTTCTCGATTAGGTACCTACCAGTATGCCACTTACTACGCCACTCGGTGTATCCAGGGTTTCAGAATGTATCTATATAAATTCCACTGAATCACATCACAACCTTGTCTGCTCAAGATTTCCTGTCGACTGCCACGAAAATCAGAAATCTGTATGTAAATTATACCAACCCTTCGAGTTGTTGCCCACGCTACAAAAATACAACCGCTCCTTTAGGGATTTCCCTACACCATAGATTTCATAAGATCATTCAGGTGGCCTGCACACTATAAGGTTCTGAAAACTGATGTGGGTTTCTCATTGTGCGGTTCAGAATGGTGTAGTGACTTGCACAAAGTACTATCACCCTAGAAAATCTTCAAAAGTGACATAACCTTTCATACAACGAATGCACATTACAATCAACAATGCAACACTCGATACAACAGTAATTAATCGACTTCAATGGCTTACACACATCAACATCAATAGTTGTAGACTATTCTGCCTATAGTTATAACACTACAATACAAGTAGTGACGGGATCGGTGAAAGAGCTATCACAACAATAAACTACAACCAACTAGACATTTGCCACATGATCGACGAGTACAGAGATTGTTATACGCGTGAAAGACCGCACCAATTACTAACAGTTAGAACATATATTATACGAGACTTCAGGTCGCCAACATGGCGGTTAGGCAATGAACCGTTAAGGCCCGTGGCGTGTTTATGCTTGTAGCTACGGTTTGCAATCGCATTTTCCTCATGTTGGACTGGTAGTACATGGTTCCGTCGCCCTGCTACTGAGTGAGTTCGTGGGCGACACTGTGAGCTGCGAAATTCGCGTGGAATGCTTTTACATCTGTCCTGTACAGTGACCTGCATGTTCGGAACAATGGCTACCGGCTGTTGCTGAATTGACTGATTTGCCTTTTCGGTTCACGAGTGCATTTTTAAGAGACTCCCGGGAGTCGGCGCTGAAGCTGCGGAGTTCGTGCTTTATGCGACACGTTCAGAGAGTCGTCCTGCGGTAAAAGACCGAGCCATATGAGAAAACCCGGGTCAATGAGGTCTTTCTGGTGACTGCCGAGTCCATCGACGATGAACTGTGGTTTTCGTGGATGAATTTTGTGTTGGCATTCTGGCGGCGGCATTATGCACAGTGTACTTGTGCGGGCTGTTAGATTGCCGAGACTCCTGTCTATTCCACTTTTCACATTGTGACAAGACCGCCGGGGCTTGGTCTGGTTTGCCACGATAGATAATTATCCCCAGCCTTTGCTCCAACCACCTCAATAGCACTCTACATCTACCAGGCCCCACACAAGCCGGGACAGCTGGACCTCCCCTCGCTCACCTAGGGTTCCCTACCCCAAGGAGGCTCGGACCAGACACCAGTCATATCACTGCACAAAGTCATAGCTAAGAAAACAAAAATTTAATTCTGAACTAAGTCAACCACCACACAGAGAAGGATGGCTGAAAGCCAGACTAGAAGAGACTATGTACAATAGCAGATATGCAGATGAGTATTCTTCATCATGGAGGCGGACGATAGCTCGTGCGGTTGTCCAATCGTGGTAGCGACTCACCCAGGCTCCTCCAGTGGTCCGGAACTCCAAGGTCTGCTGCCTCTCCAAAGTTCCCTCTTCCCACAGAGAACCAATCAAGGGCTGATCAAGCGCAGTACCACTGCCTGACTGACACTGCACCGATGAACAAGGATCCTTCCTTGCTGTCGTACTATTTCACTCGTCACACTCCTGATGAAGTCTGGGCCGACCCTAGAACATTAGCGGTCTCCCACTTGCAGAAAAAGTACATGTAGCACCGTATCAAAATACACAAGAGCCTGGTCACTCTTCTATCTCATAAGTGACCCACACCCTGATATGTCACCTACAGAATGAGCGGTTGCTCCACATGAACACAAAATGTCACTGGCAAAGTCTATCAGGTGACTAAACTCTTCACCTTATTTCCATGTCCTTGGATCAATAGATCTTCACACAGTATCTTATAACTACCCTGATCGAAGGGTACCAATCACAACTTAGCATACACTGTCAACAGTTCACCACGTTGGCATGAGGTAGCTCCCTACCTTCACAAACATGTCACTCTGGTGTTCCCACCAATGATGTAATCAATGTCTTAGGTCACTGGACCACATGTTGGCTTCATAAAGGTAACCAATGTAGAAACACTATTCAAGCATCAAATTATACATGGTGTCCCATAACAACCCAGCCGGGCCAGAAGCATATAACATAGGCCATGGTGACCGGTAACCATGATCACTTTACTCAACTTGAAAGTTCCTGACCTTGCAATCACCAAGGTATACACTGAGGTTGAATGTCACCAGTGCTTCACTGGCTAGAATCACCAGACGTTTCAGTGTTGGATCCTCTCAGGATCGGATGACACTCGTCGGACTCTTGACGGAGGTCCTAACCTAGACCTACCGACTTATTCAGCACTCAGCTCCTTTCAACATTGATCTCGCAGAATCAGAAGACCACTCCCAGTATGGCCTCAATCAACTTCTTGATAGGCACTGGAATGAGGGGGCCCATAGAGCTCATGGTAAAGCTCTTGAATCTTTTTCTGTATAGCAATAACAGATCCTGAAACACGGAGAGGTTGGTGTGAGTACTCAACTACAACAAAGACTACCAGCATCTCCACCATGTCACCTGCCTCTCAGACATTCCTCATGTCTACCAACATGAGTATGAAATCATCACATCATAGATCTACTAGTAATCATAATGTATAGGCATAATGATATTAGAGACCGCAATAGCACACCTGTTCAGTCAAGTCACACTTCTGGGTTACATATAACCCCTAGCACCAGAGTCGACTGTATGACTCTGTCAAGCATCCTTCGCCTGGTGCCAGTCCAATCCTGTTTCATCTTCCATCATCAATCAACATATACACCTACTTCCCTTTCAGTGTAGTGATTACTGTATCGAGAAGGTGTCCAGCCGGACATCTCCTTCCTGACAGACTCATCAATTCACCAATCCCTTAACCCATGGACTGATCAATTACACACATTAATAACTATATGACCATAATAAATTATACTCCTGATAATTCATTACTATAGTATTATCTAAGGAGAACTCATGAATTGTTACACTTAAATCACAAACTCATATCACAGCCATAGTGTCAGTTCTGGGATGCCTGTCCCAGATCCTGAGTTGCCCTTTTATTCACTGACTATCTTCCAGGTCAGTTATACCTGTGCCGGTCGAGCACAGCTTCGGTGGCCATCCACCAGTACACTTTCCCACAGCTACTGTGGGTCCCGTGTACCTTGTCCCGTGACGAATTAAGTCACGTCATCCAATGTAGCAAGCCTCAAGACTCTCCACCACCACACTCTGGCTCCAACTTTCTTTTCTTTTTTTGAGGGGGGGGGGGGGTCCCTCATATACTACTACTTCACGGCAGTATTCCCAATACTCCATGAACCGAATCAGGGTTCCAGAAGAGTAGAATATTAGAGACAGAAAAGGTTAGGTTCAACTCCTCGATCTATCTAGACCTAACGGCCTCAAATTACGGAGTGCCGCATCACCCTCGATCGGGTATGTTCAACCATCGGATATGCTCGATCGCTTTGGGTCGGACCTGTAACCTAACAGGTTGGGTGTACCGGCCTACCTCCCAGTCGGCTGCCTAGACAAACGTACGATGGAACCACGGCTGATCTCACCTTGATTCCTCGAAAAATCACCATCACTGATAGAACAATTCAGTTACAATTCTAATGTCACGAAGCACATTACACATCTCTAATAATAAGCTCTACCTTATCATTATTTACAGCGTCTAGCATGTTGATGTAATGACTGACAAACTGTCGCCTTGCATGCGTAATTAATAAACCAAACCAGTAACTGCTACACACTGTAAAGCACATCGTTCGGCCTATTTTATTTACACACCACTCGCTGTGGAATACGGCTTGTTCCGTCAGGTAACACATTACATCGCTGATCGATAAAGCCTACTTACATATACAGACAGCCAGCTGTAACTTGTAACGCTACGCGACGACTCATTTTCGACGGCAATTAATTCGTTCGAGGAGGTCGGCACGGCATCAAGACAACAATTAAATAATAGAATAAGTATTCAACTAACCTGTGATTGAACAATCACAAACTTGACTGCAGATGTCCGCTCTGGCCGCGAATATTGACATCAAAATTACATCAGCCTGTTGGCTGTGATCTGTCTACGCTGAGGTCTGGTTGGCGACTGACCACGACTAAGTCAGTGCGCCTTCAACTCGCCTACACGGGCCGCGTGACTTTCATGATTCATGAAGAAAACCAGAGTCACGATGAGTTCCACCAACCCGTGCTGCATGAAGCACTCGTGAACTTAGAGATCTCTACCACGTACGCACTTGAGGGAACATTCTAGATTTTTCTATAAATAACTAGAATAGCTCCGCCCCGCACTACTTTTCTAGGGAAATCACCTATTAATTGATATTAATTTCAAGGGAGACCAACGCATCGCACTCCCTTCAAAGGGATATTATGCAGAGATCTGCCGATCTGTAGGCGTTTCGTCACAAGTGGGGAGAATTTTGTGTGATATTCACTGGTACCGGAATGGAGCATAATGGGGACGACTCGTAGCCGTGAAGTTGAAACCTCGACTAACTAACTAACTAACTAACTAACTAACTAACAGATATTATACGTCTAAAAAGTGAGCAACGAACTGACAAGTTATCCTATAACCAAAAGTAACATCCAACTACAGTGGAGTCTGGATAAGTAGAAGCCACAGGGGCCGAAGGAATTTGTTCTACTTATCAAAAATTCTACTTATCCAGACAGCACTAATTTACACTAATAGCATGCAGTAGCACTGAGTAAAATGATTGTACCACTTAGGAAATACAGTTAGTGAACAAATAAATAGCAATACAATATCACTCATGTTTAATTATTTTAGAAAAAGGAACATTAAAGTCATATGAAAATTTCCAAATTAATAAAAGAAAAAGTATGTCTTTTTTTTTTTTTTTTGAAACAATCCAACTGCCAACATTACAATTCCAGTCTGTCTGATCTCCGAGACGTGCAAGTTCTTCTGTTTTCGCAATAAGTAAAGTAAAGGCCCATTTACTGGTACATTTGCCTATCTAATCGCAGTGAACCATTTTAAAAGGGCAGCATCGAAAAATAATTTTCTGTAGCGGTCTTTATGCTTTAAAATGCCCAAAAGTGTCGATGTTGAAATACTAAATTCTCTAACTATATTCACTTTCTTCTTCCCACTATGTTCAACCTCTTCCAACAGCTCAATCTTTATTTCTAAAGTTAAAATATTAAGCTTTCGTCCACTAGCCTCCATTGACATGTAACGAGATAGCATATGTGCGAGATTGTTGTTCTCAGGGTTGCCACTTTTTTTTGACCAAAAGTATCTATAAATGGCCCAAACAACATCCATAAATATCTAGATTTCGTTGGAAAGTATCTAGGAAAAATATCCAGATTGACAAAGTAAGAAATTACATATTATTGAAGTGACTGCCGGTTTCCCTGGCGCAGAGTTTACGGCTGTCGTCGTAATCCCGTATATTCTCGTGAGTAACGTAGCTGCACCCGAACCGACAGCGGTTCTAGCCGCGCTGATAATGTAAGGGGTATGTGAACCGGTCGCTCAGAAAGCAATCGCAAACTACTGAGCATAATCTTGCCTAGTACATCAACAGCAGCTGAAAAATTCTGATGTTGACTGCAACGTCCTGTAACGGATATGCAACATTTTTTTAAAAAAATTGATGTGACTTACCTATAGAATCATGTCCTCATCTTCACTGATGATGCACTCTCACAAGATGCACTTAGCTTGGATGATGAAGTTGAAGCTTCAGATTCAAAATGACTCTGGTATGCTTTAGCTGTTCCAGTTTCTTTTAATGCACGATCAGGGAGCTGATAAGTTGAACAGCATTTTCCTGATCTCATCAGGCCAAATCTTATTGTCAAGATAGCATTTAAGAGGTCAAGTTTCATCCTGTTTCTTAGTTTACATTTTGTATAATTCACAGTACTGAAAACTCTTTCCGAATCAGCATTTGAATGGGGCAGTATCATGGCAGACATCGCACATTCAAAGAGCTTACAGAATGGACTGTTACCTGAGGCATCTTTAAATTGTCTTACTTCACTCCAAAAAGCTTCAGTTTCTGTTTTGTTTGTCCAGTCAACCAAATTTATTTTGGTTAACTAATATTCTGCTTCCGCCACACTATTATCAGTAGCCCTTAAAAATTCAATAACTTGACAATATTTAGGTATGTCCTTTACTGGCTGAGATATGTTGTTAATAGAAAAGAGTGAAATATTTTTCAATACATCTAAATTTTCAGGAAGTCTCTGCTTCAGTTGATTGAATAATGAGACAAGAAAATCTTGACAGCGCTTTCTTAAGTTGTTCTCTTCATTTTCTGTTAACAGTCCTTTTGTTTTTAAACCATCAATTTTTGATTCGATTTGGTATCCTAGGTATGGCTTAGGAGCCAAATAGCTCTCTATAATGCAAGTGAACAAGTCAGCTTTACAAGTTGGCAATATAAGTCTTTTACCAATTGAGTGAAATAGCAAAATGATATAAAAATCATAGCAAAATTTCGTCAAGTAATTTAACTTTATCAACATTTTGAGATTCAAATAGTTTATTAACTTTTTGCACTTCACTTAAAATGGGTTGTAAAAAGAGAAGGAATGCCAAATTTTTCTCATCACTGTACATTCTATATAGTATTTCAGCTCTGCAGCACTTTTCACTTTGTCTTGTTATTTCGAAGTGTGTCTTCAACTCCAACCATTGGTTCACAATTATTTCAACAGCTGGTTGAATTGATAACCATCTAGTTTTGCAATATGACAGAATTTTCAGTGGTGAGGAACTATCATTTAATGTTTTATATAAATTGCTGTAGTCTGACATATATATTGCTGTATTCTGACAGATGATTTGGAGAACCAGTTATGTGTTTCAGCAATAAGGAATTCCAAACTCCTTGGTAAACATGATTCTGATGTGGCATGTAATAATGCTAGCTGCAAGGAATGACACGCACATTTTATGAGGATTAAAGATGGGATATCTTCCTTCAATTTTGCATAAACGCCATGGTTGATACCAACCGTTAACGAGGCATTATCGGTACCAATTGCAACCAAATTCTTTAAGTTTAAATGCTTACTGACCAAAAGTTTCTTCAGTGCCCTTATGCGCCCTTTTATTCATTACCTGGGGGTTGCCAGATTGTTGAGCGTTGACCCAAGTCAGTTCAAAGTTTAAATAATGGCAGTTACCATAATTTATGCGCGTCCAGACCAAACATAAAATTGGTAAATGACACCGAAAGAAAAGTAAAATCTAGAAAGTATTCAAAATATCCGACTCCAAATGAAAAGTATCTAGAATTGTATCCAGAATCCAAACGTCAGAAAACGGTATCCAGATGCCGGCAAAAACCTCTAGATCTGGATATAAAATATCTAGAATGGCAACTATGAGCTGACTAAAAAATAATTTTTTTGCGAAACAATATTTTTTGGGTGTGAAATCAACAGTTCGACTTAAACATGAACCCTTATATAGTCGATATTCACTTTTATGTTCGACTAATCCGAAAATTCGAGTTAACTGAAATTGATTTATCAGGACTTTTTATACAAAGATAAAGAAGGATCTTGGCCTTGACCAAGCCAATAACGTCGATTTAAGCGAAATTCTACTTATCCGAGTTCGACTTAAGTGGACTCAACTGTAATAGGTTGACAAGTTATTCTCCAGAAATGGTCGCATCTAACTGACACGCAATGTAACCGTGAGGTGTTCTTCTACCAATACATGTCCAGACGACTGGGTGTGAATATGAACATTCTCATAGTCTCGAAGCAAAGCAAACAAGTTCCCTCCTAAATATACTGTTACTGGTGGCCTTGGAACTTATTCTGGAAGATTCTAGAACAATGATTCTTTTAAAGCGTCTATATTTCGCGCTAATTCGATAAACGGCCGACTTATTATCCCTTTAAAAAAGGCAACTAATTAGGTCATGGTCGAACTTAGTGTCAGTCTTTGGAAGCCACTTCATTGTGTGTTAGCGCCTCATTCCTTTATCCATTATTTCGCACATTTCTTGTACGTGTGTGTGGCCCCAAATTTGCAAGTTCCATTAATCGGACTCATTGAGTTAAACTCGCGTTTGTGGGAGTTATTAGCAAGCGGGATTCACGCCGCTTCATACAGGACCGAGGCGCCTGGAGTAGGTTAGATTACCAGACAGAGGCGCGACTGTGAAGCATGCGACGACAGGATCTAGCAGAAAGATCATCATCATGTGATATGCCGATAAACATGGGTGACCATCTTTTGCCATCTCACACGATCATCAGTGTCGTGGATCAGCTGTGTGAAGAGGAAATATAGAATTCCAAATAGATCGGTGCTTACATTCATTAAGAAACCTGATGTTGATTATGTGAATGGTGTCAATAATATTTACGATAGTCCTCCAGTCCCCGAAATCTTTAGTTTTGAACCGACCCACGACATTAACATGCTTATAAAATTAAAATTTTCCTTTGCCTCTAGTGTCTTGACAACTTCACTACCCATTGTTCAGTTTTCAAGACATCAATAGCAACTGGGAAACAAACAAGACTTGAGACTAAATAAATATAAATTATGTACAGAATATGACGACGTGAAGAGACGGAGACCTAATCTTAAAGTCTCAAATGCTATTCATGGTCCTTTCTCCTCTTGTATACTTGTAGGGTTGACCACTTTCTCCCCTTGTATACTTGTAGGATTGACCACTTTCTCCTCTTGTATACTTGTAGGGTTGACCACTTTCTCCTCTTATGTACTTGTAGGGTTGACCACTTTCTCCTCTTGTCTACTTGTAGGGTTGACCACTTTCTGCTCTTGTGTACTTGTAGGGTAGACCACTTTCTCCTCTTGTGTACTGGTAGGGTTTACCACTTTCTCCTCTTGTGTACTGGTAGGGTTGACCACTTTCTCCTCTTGTGTACTTGTAGGGTTGACCACTTTCTCCTTTTGTGTACTTGTAGGTTTGACCACTTTCTCCTCTTGTGTACTTGTAGGGTAGACCACTTCGGAACTGCGGTCATCAATGCCTACTTTATATACTCTACAACATCTCCGACACACCAAGATCGTGACCTGAACCCTGCCAACACATCCTGCATGTGGACACGCTGCCTTTCTCATCCAGGTCATCAAAACTCTTCTGAAACATCTGTCCAAACTGGCAAACACGATAAAGTTGACACAAGAGTGAGTACATGTCAGAAGTCTAAACCACTCATGAATGCGTGGGTATTCCTGCTTACTTGGAGACAGCCCCACATAAAAATGGTAGTAAATTCCTGGACTCAACAGAACCACAAACCCGCCGAACACGGTAACCAAAAGTCGAACACTTCTCAGATTCTCCCTCAGCTGTTTCATTTTTGTATCCGTCAGCCGAACATTTCTTGTGTGATCATTGTTTGTCGGATTTAAATAATCAGTTTTTCTGATGGCGCGTATTTGTCTTCTCGTTATTATTGTTAAATGAATGTATATGAAACAGAGAACGGCTGTTAAAACAGAATGAATATACGGAAGTAGGACGTCGGTTTTTAAGCGCGCGATTTCCCAGTAGTAGTTCAATGAGAATATGAATCCGTCTAAATTAACCAGCACAGAACTGGCCCATGCTACAGTTACTCCAATTAAAGTAAAACGACGGGAGATTAGTCTTTGGTGCAAAAATGGACGAGAAATAAATAGCCATCGTTCGCCAGACACGATAAAAATATTCATGTAATTAGAACAAGTATTAATTACATACGATATGTAGAGCAATTTGTCCGTTTGATGTCTTGAAGCAAGAGACATGCACTTCAGACTATCATCAGCTGTAATAATTAGACGAATAATGCCATAAATTGAGGTGAATATATCGCTAGCTGCGAGAGAGGAGATGAAAATGTGCGTGCTGGTGCGGTGGAGGTGGCTAGAATAGATGATTACCAACAGCAACATGTTGAGAACCACTGATATGCTCATAATTACACCTTCAAGAGATATATCAAGAACTGTAATACCACCGATTTCCATCCATTCTCCTATAACGCAGTTGTCATTTGTTGAAGAGTTATCCATTTGTGAGCAACCTGTATATGCAGAACACAATAGACTGCATCAGGATTAATACAAGAACAAGTAATAATTTATACTTACAGGAGAGAGAGAGAGGGGGGAGATAGAGAGAGAGAGAGAGAGAGAGAGAGAGAGAGAGCTAGTGGGGGGCGTAATAGAGAGTGAGTGAGAGAGACAGACAGACATACAGAGAGAGAGAGAGAGAGAGAGAGAGAGAGAGAGAGAGAGAGAGAGAGAGAGAGCTGTAAACATTACAGGAGACGACTAAACATACTAGGGAAAGTCATTGCCAGATGCAAGTTCATTTATAGCACACTTAACTTCTGTTATGGTAGGAAGTGTGTCCAGGTGGTCAAGAGTTGGTAGAGCCTCTATAGCGTTGAGGGCATCATCCGCTAGTTTGGTCTCACTTGAGTAAAGCTCCAAATAGTGCTCTACCCATCTGTCCATCTGCTGTTTCTTATCAGTTATGATTTCTCCAGTCACGGTTTTCAATGGTGCACGTCTTTTGATCATTGGACCACAGGCTTTCTTTATTCCTTCATACATGCTTCTGATGTTTCCTTTATCACCTGCGATTTGAATGGACTCACATAATTTGATCCAATAATCATTTGCACACTTCCTGGCAGCCTTTTGCACATCCTTCCTAGCTTGCCTTAGCTCACTCAGAGTGTTACGCGTTGGTCTTTCCTTGTTTCTTAAGAGATCTATCTTCTTCTTATCAATCAAGGGCTGCAGAGTCTGGCTGTTTGCCGCAAACCAGTCCTGCCTCTTATGATCCACAGTACCGTAAACCCCTACGGCAGTTTTATAAAGAGTTTCCTTAAGTTGACCCCACTTTTCATTTACTGTACAATTTTCTGGTGTATCTGTAAAAGCGTCTTCAAGTTGCTGTTGAAACTGAAAGCACTTTTTAGGATCGTGAGTGTTAATAATATTTATCCCGGGGCTAGATTTGTTTTTAGCTGTGTAGATTCTCTTTGGTCTCAGTCTAATCCTTGCAACAACCAAAGAATGATCCGTATCACAGTCAGCACTGTGGTAACTACGAGTCAATGATATATGGTTCAGATGTTGTCTCCGTGTGATGATGAAGTCCAGCTGGTGCCAATGGCCGGATCTTGGATGTTTCCATGTGACCTTATGCAGCTCTTTTGTTTTAAAAAAGGAGTTTGTAATACATAGGTCATTACTGGTGCAATGCTCCAGCAGCCTTTGCCCATTTTCATTCATGCGACCGATGTTGTATTTTCCAAGGCACGCTGGCCATGAACTCGAGTCCTTGCCTACACGAGCATTGAAATCACCGAGCATATAAATGTAGTCGGATTTTGGAACTGCCTTGATCGCAGAGTCTAGCTGCTCATAGAATGAATCCTTCACATCATCAGAGGAATCGAGTGTCGGTGCATATTCAGTAATAATGGTAGCAAAACCACAAGAGGTTGCTAAACGCAGGGATAATAGTCTTTTATTTCCTCCTGCTGGACTTTAAATCATTCCCAGTAGCGAATTCTTCATTGCAAAGCCCACACCGTGTTGCCTTTTTTCTGCCTGCCCTCTACCCTTCCAAAAAGAGGTGTAATTGTTTTCCCTGAGTGACGCTTCCTTGGCGAGGCGAGTCTCCTGAAGGCCAGCAATATCAATGTTAAGACGATTGAGTTCGGCATCAATCACTGCCGTTTTTCTCACATTGTCAATATTGGTAAAGTCAGTGGAAAATCCTGGACACATGGTTCTCAAGTTCCAGGTTGCAAGCCATAGCTTGAGGTTTCTATGTTTCTTTGTATTAGTACATGGTGCATTGGTTTTACAGCCTGCGATTTAGATGTTGTCCTAGCCCCAAGCACCCATTGAAGCAGGCAGGCTGTGGCGGATCAGCACCCAATTGGCCGGGGACTGCCCAGCTTGAGGCGGGCGGTAGCTAATCAGTGACACCTGTAGGTGTCTCCCACCGTCAGAGGCAACGCGTGGCGTCCCATGTCTACGCCAATTGACAGGGACTTATAACCCGTAACAGTTGCCTCTCGCTTTGATTCCGAGACCAGTTAAGACCAAGGATGGAGTTATTGCCTCTCCATAGCACAACGCCTGGGCTAAAATATAGAGATCGTGTGTTGCCCATGTAGCATGATCCCTCTCTCGGCCTGCCTAGTTCACTACAGAGGAAAGGTAACACCTCTAAATCTGGAACAAGACAAGCTGCAGAAGCTGCCGGATCAGCAAAGCAATTCTCTAACTGTCCGCCTGTTCGAGCTTCGATCCTAGACCAGCCTCCAACGAAGGCTTACGGCCTGGTCTGCCCTGCCATGACATTTTGTGTTTAGGTTGGATTTTCTCGCACCAAGGTAAGGCTTGTACCCTCCCAATTGCGCTCTTCCGCCATAAAGAAATAGGAACTTTATTACAATGTGTATGGAAGAGTATGGACAACGTAGAATCATACTTCAGGGCACAATATTGCTCATAAGCTATACCTCATGTAGGGGTCATGAGTATCGATCATCGAACGCATGCGCAATAGCGATTACACAATGGACACCTTCTATCGATTTGCACCGTGGAAGAATAACGAGCTCCTTTTTTTTTAAATTCTTTGTGGTCAGAGAATGTGGAACACTAGAATGATGGTTCAGTATGGAGGTAGTTGTTTGAGTCAAGGGAAAGTACATAACTGGGTAGAAAGATGGCAGTAGAAACACTTGCTGTCTCACCTAATGAAAAAAAATCTCGACGCAGAAATCGGCTGGGAAAATCATGGGCATCTTTTGGGATATCCAGGGCCCTGTATTGGTGCAAAATTATTGCTGCACGACAACGTCCAGCCTCAAACGGCAGCGCATACATTGATATACTATGTGCTCCGAAATTTGGTATCTTGAAACCGAAAAAGCATAAGAGTCCAGTCTTGGCGTCATCGGAGTTTCACTTGTTTGGACCCTTGAAAGAAGATTACCGTGGTCATGGGTTTGCAGATGATAACGAAGTAATGGAGAGACTGGAAAATTGATTTAAGACCATACCCAAATTCTTTTTTCCTAGAAGACACCAACAAGCAAGTGGACAGCTGGACGAAGTGTGTTGCCAGACAGGGGGGATATATTGAGAAATGAAACACACACAATTTCTGGTTCACAAAATTGTAAATAAAAATAAAATCGTTATTTCTAACTTTGCTCATGTTTTTGTTTTGTTCACGGTTAATTTCTTATTCTTAATCTCATTGTTTTTATTCATCTTCTATGTCGTTATCTTTGTTCCGCTTGTTCTTGGTTTTCCTCTGGCTCTTGGTGTTCTTTTTGTTCTTGGTGTTCTTTTAGTTCTTGGTGTTCCTCTTGTTCTTGGTGTTCCTCTTGTTCTTGGTGTCACTCTTGTTCTTAGTGTTCCTCTTGTTCTTAGTGTTCCTCTTGTTCTTAGTGTTCCTATTGTTCTTAATGTTCCTATTGTTCTTGGTGTTCCTCTTGTTCTTAGTGTTCCTCTTCTTCTTCTTCTTCTTTCGTTCGCTTGAAATATGTCTATAACTGCAGTGCTGTCTCTTGTATGAATTGAACTGTCTTTTTCAGTTCACACAGCGGTCCATAGAGTTTATCTTCCACTGTCGTCTCTCTAGGCCAGAAGGTTTGCCTAGATATGTTATATTTTGGACAGTCTTGGAGTATGTGCTCTGCTGTCTGTGACGCCAATCCACATGTACACATGGCTGTTTCACCAATCTTGAATTTTGTATACATGTGGTTGCGTAATCTATTGTGCCCTGTTCTGAGGCGCAGAATAATGACTTGTTCTGGTCTATCCATAACGTGGTAGTCATCTTGAGCAGGTTTTGGTGGCTTTCTGACTGATTTGATCATTCTTTTCTTTTGGTGGTATGTTACAGGCACATCAGGCTGTTCTTCTTTGGCTCCTTCATTAGCCAATTGATCAGCTCTGTCGTTCCCGGGTACTCCACAGTGGGATGGTATCCACTGTATGGTGACCTTATGCTGACTGCTAAGTTCAGAAAGTAGTGTCCTTAGTAGTGTTCCTCTTGTTCTTAATGTTCCGCTTGTTCTTAGTG
Source organism: Cepaea hortensis (assembly GCA_963921405.1). Classification (NCBI taxonomy): domain Eukaryota; kingdom Metazoa; phylum Mollusca; class Gastropoda; order Stylommatophora; family Helicidae; genus Cepaea; species Cepaea hortensis. The sequence goes on along the minus strand of OY992883.1, from coordinate 6,572,671 downwards.
TTCCTATTGTTCTTGGTGTTCCGCTTGTTCTTGGTGTTCCTCTTGTTCTTAGTGTTCCTCTTGTTCTTGGTGTTCTTCTGGTTATTGTTGTTCTTCTTGTTCTTGGTGTTCCTCTTGTTCTCTGTGTTGCTCTTGTTGTTGGTGTTTCTCTTGTTCTTGGTGTTCCTCTTGTTCTTCGTGTTGCTCTTGTTCTTGGTGTTTCTCTTGTTCTAGGGGTTCCTATTGTTCTTGGTGTTCCGCTTGTTCTTGATGATCTTCTGGTTATTGTTGTTCTTCTTGTTCTTGGTGTTCCTCTTGTTCTTTGTATTCTTCTGTTTATTGTTGTTCTTCTTGTTCTTAGTGTTCCTCTTGTTCTTCATGTTGCTCTTGTTCTTTGTGTTCCTCTTGTTCTTGGTGTTCCTATTGTTCTTGGTGTTCCGCTTGTTCTTGGTGTTCCTCTTTTTCTTAGTGTTGCTCTTGTTCTTGATGTTTCTCTTGTTCTTGGTGTTCCTCTTGTTCTTCGTGTTGCTCTTGTTCTTGGTGTTTCTCTTGTTCTTTGTGTTCCTATTGTTCTTGATGTTCCGCTTGTTATTGGTGTTCCTCTTGTTCTTGGTGTTCTTCTGGTTATTGTTGTTCTTCTTGTTCTTTGTGTTCCTCTTGTTTTTGCTGTTCTTCTGATTATTGCTCTTCTTCTTGTTCTTAGTGTTCCTCTTGTTCTTGGTGTTCTTCTGGTTATTGTTGTTCTTCTTGTTCTTAGTGTTCCTCTTGTTCTTCGTGTTGCTCTTGTTCTTGGTGTTTCTCTTGCTCTTGGTGTTCCTCTTCTTCGTGTTGCTCTTGTTCTTGGTGTTTCTCTTGTTCTTGGTGTTCCTATTGTTCTTGGTGTTCCGCTTGTTCTTGGTGTTCCTCTTGTTCTTGGTGTTCTTCTGGTTATTGTTGTTCTTCTTGTTCTTAGTGTTCCTCTTGTTCTTGGTGTTCTTCTGGTTATTGTTGTTCTTCTTGTTCTTGGTGTTCTTCTGGTTATTGTTGTTCTTCTTGTTCTTAGTGTTCCTCTTGTTCTTGGTGTTCTTCTGGTTATTGTTGTTCTTCTTGTTCTTAGTGTTCCTCTTTTCTTGGTGTTCTTCTGGTTATTGTTGTTCTGTGTGTTCTTGGTGATTCTCTTGTTCTTGGTGTTTCTTTGCTCTTAATCTTCTTGTTCATGTTGGAGTTCTTGCTCTATGTATTATTCTCGCTCTGTATGTCCTTTCTTGTTCTATTTATTTGTATTGTTTCACTTGTTCTTCTGTTTCTTTTTATACTTTTTTTTTTTTTTGTTTAGTTCCATATTTTCTTCTTGTACTGCAGTTCTGCTGTTATTGTTACCGTGGTTGTTGTGTTCTTATTGTTCTTCTGAAGGAGACCACCAATAGATACATCAACAAATACAACAAAAATAACAACGTCAACATCAACAACAATAACAACAACAATAACTATTACAACAACTGCAATGTCTAATACAACAATTACCATGTCTACTACTACTACTACTACTACTACTACTACTACTACTACTACTACTACTACTACTACTACTACTACTACTACTACTACTACTACTACTACTACTACTACTACTACTACTACTACTACTGCTGCTGCTGCTGCTGCTGCTGCTGCTGCTGCTGCTGCTGCTGCTGCTGCTGCTACTACTACTACTACTACTACTACTACTACTACTACTACTACTACTACTGCTGCTGCTGCTGCTGCTGCTGCTGCTACTACTACTACTGCTGCTACTACTACTACTACTACTACTACTACTAATACTACTACTACTACTACTACTACTATTGCTGCTGCTGCTGCTGCTGCTGCTACTACTACTACTACTACTACTACTACTACTACTACTACTACTACTACTACTACTACTACTACTAATAATAATAATAATAATAATAATAATAATAATAATAATTCTACTACTACTACGATGACCACCACTGTTGTTAAAACTACAACTACCACCATCAGCACAACCACTATAACTGATGATACTGATACCACTACTACCACCATCACCATAATCGGTGTCACAATCACAACCAAACAACAACTACCACAACCACCATCACAACAACAACTACAACTACTATTACCACTACCACCACTACGCCCACAATCACAAGCACCACCTCTACTACTACTACTACTACTACTACTACTACTACTACTACTACTACTACTACTACTACTACTATAACTACTACTACTACTACTACTTCTACTACTTCTACTACTACTGCTGCTGCTGCTACTACTACTACTACTATTGCTACTACCATTAATACTACTACTACAACTATTACTACTACTACTGCTACGATTGCTACAATTACCACTACTATTGCTACAACTATTACTACTACTATTACTACTACAATTACAATTTACTATTGCCCCAAACCACACAACGACGACGACGATGTCAACCAGCACAACTACTACCATCACTGCTACTAATACAATATAGAATAGTTGTACCATTACTATACAAATAATTTTAATTAACGATAAGAAGTAGGTGTAATAGTGATATGTACAGGAATTATAAACAAAAATTAATGTTAAGTGTCACACGCACACACACACATTCTGGCGGCGGAATTTATGTACAGTGAAATGCTTTTAACATCTCGCCCGCGGTTGTTTGTAGCGTGAACTGCATGTTCGGAATAATGGCGGCAAGGTAGGTTGCAGAACTGACTGTTTGTTGCCTTATGCAGAAATGTGTGGCTGCTGGTTTTCTAGAGACTGCCGCTTCCATCTACTATGACCTGTATATTTCGTGGAGGACTTTTGTGTTGACATTCTGGCGGCGGCATTATGCACACAGTACCTGCGCGGGCTGTTGGTTTGTCGAGACTTCTGTCTGTTCCACTTTTTACATGGGGCAGCGAGAAGCATTTTGTGTGATATTCACTGGCACAGGAAAGGAGCATAATTAGGATGACCCGTTGCTGTGAAGTTAAATCCCCAACTAACTAACACACACACACACACACACAGAGAGAGAGAGAGAGAGAGAGAGAGAGAGAGAGAGAGAGGGAGAGAGAGAGAGAGAGAGAGAGAGAGAGAGAGAGAGAGAGAGAGATTCTCAAACAGACACTCATACATACATACACTTTCTCACGCACACAGACAAAATCATCATGGCTTCGTGATCACAGACAGATAAACATGAAGAATGTCTTAAATCACGCTAAAGAAGGATATAAACATGACAAGTACAACCAAAGTACTCACCATCATCACCGGACATCTACATTGTATGACTAATCACAGCTTGTATCTGGTGTCTTCTATCTCGTCCCACAGCCGGCATTGGTCGGTGGTAATAAGCTCCACAGTTAGACTCGGACGATGACAACTGGTCCCACAGTGTGAACCAAACGATGACAATACGTCTCACAATGTGAACCAAGAGATGATAGCTAGTTCCTCAATGTGAACTAAGTGATGACAACTAATTCCACAATGTGAAACAAAAAAGACAACCCTCCCCACAGTGTGAATTAAGCGATGAGAACTAGACCCCAAGGCGAAGCAAGTTATAACATCTCGTCCAACAGAATGAACCAGACACGACAACTCGTCCCACAACGTGAGCTGGGCAACGACAACCAGTAAGAACATTGGCTGTTGCTACACCAATGAAATCCGATGTGGATCTCCAGACCATAGTTTTGTTTAAACTCTGTGTTTGCTTTGTAAATGTATTTGTTGTGATTTTTGCGATTGGACAGTTAGGGTTGATTTTACTAGAGCAACAACCATCAGTGAGAATTGTTTATTCCTGTTTCTAGATGTTCGAGATTCATTGAAAGTAACGATCACGTCATTTGGAGATGGCGGGTTCCAGTCCAAAGGTGTTTAATTTAAAATATATCTCTCATGGTCTCTTTGTTCTATTTGATTGTTGTGCATCATTGGGGGAAAAAACAGTGTGTTTTCTAGGGCCTGTGTGGGCAGCCAGGAATAGTCACACTGTAACCTGTCATGCATGTCGTAAGGGGCCACTGAGTAGGGAGTAGCAAACTGAACTGGGACACCCAACACATTATGAACGAGTTGACACAGGGCTAGAAGTGAGAGGGTTGAGAGGTTTAGGCTTCATTGGAGGACATCAGGCAGAAGTGAGGGGAGAGGGAGAGAGGAGGAGAGAGTGGGAGGGACGGGGATTGAGGGCTAGCTATATAGAGCGAGGTGAGGAAAGAGGAGTAACAAGGGTAAGAGATACATAGAGAGAACGATGGAGGGACAGATGGCGGAGAGTTAGAAATAGAGATAGAGAGAGAGGAGGGGTGAGAGGAAGAAAGAGATGTAAGGAGAGGGATTTATATAGACAGAGATACAGAGATACAGAGATACAGAGATACAGAGATACAGAGATACAGAGATACAGAGATACAGAGATACAGAGATACAGAGATACAGAGAGCGTTAGAGAGCGAGAGATAGAGATACGGATAGATAGAGAAAGATAGACAAAATCAAATCAACTTTATTAGGGTCACAAATTGGGCGCGCAGGCCCGTCTTACATTCGGCCCTTCCAATCACTCGTCTTTCGTTCATCAAGAGCATTATACATTTACATAGGAAGATAAAATAAACATTGTGAAATGAATGTTGTAAACATAAACAAGGCTAATTACCATGTTATGAAGCCCACCTCCCACCTATCCATACATCACCCCACCCACACAACACCCCCACCTACCCACACACACGCGCACCAAGGGACACATACACACCCCCACCTACCGACACACACGCACACCAAGGGACACATACATACCCCACCAACCGATCCATCCCCCTCCCGCACATCCCCCACCCACACACACTGCCCTCGCCTGATCCCCCAACCAAAACACACTCGCCACCCACAAACATTCCCCCACCAACCCACACATCCTACGCCCATCCACATACACATACTACCCCACACATCCTCTCCCCACCCACACCTCAAACCACCCATCCCCCAGCCACATCTCCATCGACAACATATTCCCCACCCATGCACACAATCCCCCACCAACCCACACATCGCACATCCACTCACACATTCCCAAACCATACACACACATCCCCACCAACTGACATGTCCCTACCCCCACCCCACACACATCTCTCTAACCACCCATACATCCCCAATCCACTAACACACACCCCACCACCCACACATACAACTTCCACCCACCCACACATGCCTTAACCTAATCCCCCACCCGCACATCACATACACCTCCTATCATGCACTATTCCCAACCCACGCACCACACACACACATATCCCTCACCAACACATCCCCACTTACACACCACACACATATCCCCCACCCAGATACCACACAATATTCCCACCCACACCCACACAGATACCCTTACCCATCCACCCCACATACCCCCACTCACACAACACAAAAACACAAAAACACAACACAAAAACAAAACAAAACACAAAAATCCCCCACCCACACACACATACCTCACCCACACAATATCCCCAACCAATACACCACACACCTCTCCCCACCCACACACGCATTCCCTACCCGTCCACCAACACACACTCACTCACGCATACATTCTCCACTACGCACCCACACCCCCCCCCCCAACCAAACATCTCTCGATCACAATACCCCTACCCCACACACATCCTCCACCCACTCACACATCCCACCCCGACACATACAACTCCCTCACCCACTTACACATCCCTAAGCCACTCACTCACACACCCCCACCCACACATTCCCCATCCAAACACACACATCTCCCACCAACACTCCCCCACATACTTCCCCCAACCACCACAATCCCCTACTCACCCATACATATACCCCATTCATACGCACATTCCCCGCACCCATCACACACATCCCCCACACCACACACTATCCTCCACCCATACCTCCACAAACATACCCTCCACCCACACATCATTCACACATCCCCCACCAACACACCGCACAAATATCTCAAACCCACACACCATACACTTCTCCCCACCCGCCCTTGCATCCCCAATCCACCCAACACAATCCCCTACCCACACAACCCCGCCTCCTACACATACTTCCTCAAACCGTCCACACATCTCCACCCACATAAACACACATCCCCTGCATCCGTCCCATACACATATCCTCCACCCATACACACATCCCCCACACCCATTCCAACACCCCTACTTTCACCCCCACACATCCATCCACACATCCCACCAACACCCACAAATACCACTACCCACCAAAACCAACACACCCCAACCCATCCAAACGCATACCCCCACCCACACACCCCCCACCCACACACCCACTACCCACACATATCCTCCACATACACTCACACTTCCTCACATCTAGACACATACAAAATGTCTCACGATAGTATTGAAACTAGTATGAAGAAACTCTCACACTTTACTCACACATATACACTGACACTTGTCATGAGCAGTCTCATAAAAATGTTAAACATGGAGAAAAATGTGTACATAAAATGTATGTGACGTAAAAATAGTGATGCTCTCTCTCTCTCTCTCTCTCTCTTTCTCTCTCTCTCTCTCTCTCACACACACACACACACACACACTCACTCACTCTCACGCTCACACATTCACTCTTTCGCTCATTCATTCACTCTCCCGCTCATTCACTCTCCCGCTCACTCAGAAGACAGAAGGGGAGTGAGAGTTAGAGATAGCGATGGAGAGAGAGAGAGAGAGTGAAAGAGGGAGGGGAAGGTAAGGGCCCCCAGTGGTGTTATGTGGGTGTGTTAGTTGTCATGATGTAGAGTCAATAAATATAAGAATCAGGGGGAATTGAAAGAGAAGATGTACAGGAGCTAAAGAAAGGAAAAGAATAATAATAGAACAGAATAATAAAACAGATGAAAAGGTGTCGTAATGGAAAGTGGAAAAACGTACACTATCTTTCCCCGTAGAACAAAAATATGATAGACAAGAAAAGAAAGACAATTGTGCAGGTTCTTGTGCAGAGATCTAGGAAATGAAATCCTAAACCCTAAACATTATTAAGTGGCAATCAGTTAAAGAAAACAACAATCCATACACGAATAACAACATCAACCAGAATGTACAGCAACATAAAGTCTTAAAAAGACTACTCAAGCTAAGCCAAACAAATGGAATAAAAACAACACCCATATAACATTATTGTGATCTAGGTAATCTCCAGAAGTGACATAATTTCTCATATACAGAATGAACGTTACAATCAACAATACAATACTCGACACATCAGTATTCAATGTTTTCCTCACAATAACATCAATAGTTGTACATTATCCTGCCTATAATACAACTATACAAGTAGGGACGTTATCAGCCAAACAGCTTTTCCAACAATAAACTACAACCAACTAGACAGTTGCCTAGTGACCAACTAACACCCAGAGTAATTGTGACGTTTCGTCTAGGGTTCTTCTGCTAATACATGTGTAGACAACTTGGTGTGAATGTGAACATTCTCGCAGTCTCGAAGGACAACGAACATTTTCCCTCCTACATATATACTGTTACTGGTGGCCTTCGAAGATTCCAGAACACTGGTTCTTTTAAAGCGTCTATATTTCGCTCTAATCCCATAAAAGGCCGACTTATTATCCCTTACATAAAAGGTCACTAACTAGGTCGTGGTCGAACTTAGCGTCAGTAATTGGAAGCCACTTCATTGGCGCCTTATTCTTTGGTCCATTGTTTGACGCTTGTATGTGGCGCCAAATTTGCAGGTTCTAAAACTAAGATTCATTGAGTTCAAGTCCTTTTTGTGAGTATTGTTAGCAAGCGGGTTTCAAGTTACTTTACACTGGACTGAGACGCCTGGAGTAGGTTACAATACGAGCCAGAGGGTACAGTACATGACAAAGTGAAGAGGCGGAGACCTGATCTTAATGTCTCAAATGCTATTCATGGTCCTTTCTCCTCTTGTATACTTGTAGGGTTAATAACTTTCTCCTCTTGTGTACTTGTAGGGTTAATAACTTTCTCCTCTTGTGTACTTGTAGGGTTGACCACTTTCTCCTCTTGTGTACTTGTAGGGTTGATCACTTTCTCCTCTTGTGTACTTGTAGGGTTAATAACTTTCTCCTCTTGTGTACTTGTAGGGTTGATAACTTTCGCCTCTTGTGTACTTGTAGGGTTGATAACTTTCTCCTCTTGTGTACATAATCTAAACTTATGTTCATTACTATAGTTTGAGTGAGAGAGTGAGTTAGTGTGAATGAGAGACAATGAGTGAGCGTGAGAGTGAATGAGTGAGCGTGAGAGTGAATGAGTGAGCGGAAGAGTGAATGAGTGAGCGGGAGAGTGAATTAGTGAGAGTGAATGAGTGAGCGGGAGAGTGAATGATTGAGCGGGAGAGTGAATGAGTGAGCGGGAGAGTGAATGAGTGAGCGTGAGAGTGAATGAGTGAGTGTGAGAGTGAATGAGTGAGCGTGAGTGATTGAGTGAGCGTGAGAGTGAATGAGTGAGAGTGAATGAGTGAGCGTGAGAGTGATTGAGTGAGCGTGAGAGTGAATGAGTGAGAGTGAATGAGTGAGCGTGAGAAGGAATGAGTGAGCGTGAGAGTGAATGAGTGAGCGTGAGAGTGAATCAGTGAGCGGGAGAGTGAATGATTGAGCGTGAGAGTGAATGAGTGGGCGTGTGAGTAAATGAGTGAGAGTGAATGAGTGAGCGGCAGAGTGAATGAGTGAGCGGGACAGTGAATGAGTGAGCGTGAGAGTGAATGAGTGAGCATGAGAGTGAATGCGGGAGAGTGAATGAGTGAGCGGGAGAGTGAATGATTGAACGGGAGAGTGAATGAGTGAGCGGGAGAGACAGAATGAGTGAGCGTGAGAGTGAATGAGTGAGCGGGAGAGTGAATGAGTGAGCGGGAGAGTGAATGAGTGAACGGGAGAGTGAATGAGTGAGCGGGAGAGTGAATGAGTGAGAGTGTGTGTGTGTGAGTGAATGAGTGAGAGTGAGAGTGAATGAGAGAGAGAGAGAGAGAGAGTGTGTGTGGTGTGTGTGTGTGTGTGTGGGACGCGCTGGCATCACTACTTTTACGTCACATACTTTTTATGTACACATTTTTCTCCATGTTTAGCCTTGTTTATGTTTACAACATTCATTTCACAATGTTTATTTTTCTTCCTATGTAAATGTATAATGCTCTTGATGAACGAAAGACGAGTGATTGGAAGGGCCGAATGTAAGACGGGCCTGCGCGCCCAATTTGTGACCCTAATAAAGTTGATTTGATTTGATTTGATTTACTTGTAGGGTTGATAACTTTCTCCTCTTGTGTACTTGTAGGGTTAATAACTTTCTCCTCTTGTGTACTTGTAGGGTTGATAACTTTCTCCTCTTGTGTACTTGTAGGGTTGACCACTTTCTCCTCTTATGTGCATGAAGGGTTGACCACTTTCTCCTCTTGTGTACTTATACGGTTGACCAATTTCTCCTGTTGTGTACATGTAGGGTTGACCACTTTCTCCTCTTGTGTACTTGTATGGTTGACCACTTTCTCCTCTTGTGTACTGGTAGGGTTGATCACTTTCTCCTCGTGTGTACTTGTAAGGTTTATCACTTTCTCCTCTTGTGCACTGGTAGGGTTGACCACTTTCTCCCCTTGTGTGCTGGTAGGGTTGACCACTTTCTCCTCTTGTGTACTTGTAGGGTTGACCACTTTCTCCCCTTGTGTACTGGTAGGGTTGACCACTTTCTCCTCTTGTGTACTGGTAGGGTTGACCACTTTCTCCCCTTGTGTACTGGTAGGGTTGACCACTTTCTCCCCTTGTGTACTGGTAGGGTTGACCACTTTCTCCCCTTGTGTACTGGTAGGGTTGACCACTTTCTCCCCTTGTGTACTGGTAGGGTTGACCACTTTCTCCCCTTGTGTACTGGTAGGGTTGACCACTTTCTCCTCTTGAGTACTGGTAGGGTTGACCACTTTCTCCTCTTGTGTACTTGTAGGGTTGACCACTTTCTCCTCTTGTGCACTGGTAGGGTTGACCACTTTCTCCTCTTATGTACTTGTAGGGTTGATCACTTTGGGACTTCTGTCATCGACGTTTACTTTACATCCTCTCCGACATCTCCGACACACCGAGATCATGACCTGAACTGTGCCATCACATCTGGCACGTGGACACATTGCTTTCCTCAGCCAGGTCATCAAAACTTTCCTGAAACACCTGTCCAAACTGGCAAACACGATAAAGTTCATACAAGAGTGAGTACATGTCAGAAGTTTAAACCCTTCGTGAATGCGTGGGTAGTCCTGCTTACTTGTGGAGAGCCTCACATAAAAATGGTAGTAAATTCTCGGACTCAACAGAACCACAAACCCGCCGAACACGGTCACCAAAAGTCGAACACTTCTCAGATTCTCCCTCAGCTGTTTCATGTTTGTGTCCGTCAGCCGAACATTTCTTGTGTGATCATTGTTTGTCGGATTTAAATAATCAGTTTTTCTGATGGCGCGTATTTGTCTTCTCGTTATTATTGTTAAATGGGTGTATATGAAACAGAGGATGGCTGTTAAAACAAAATGGATATACGGAAGTAGAACATCGGATTTAAAGTTCGCGATTTCCCAGTAGTAGTGTAATGAGAATATGAATCCGTCTAAATTAACCAGCAGAGAACTGGCCCATGCTACTGTTACTCCAATCAAAGTGAAACGACGGGAGATTAGTCTTTGGTGTAAAAATGGACGAGAAATAAATAGCCATCGTTCGCCAGACACGATAAGAATATTCATGTAATTAGAAAAAGTATTTATTACATATGATATGTACAGCGATCTGTCCACATGATGTCTTGCAGCAAGGGAGATGCACTTCAGACTATCAGCAGCTATAATTATCAGACGAATCATGCCATAAAATGAAATGAATATATCGCTAGCTGCCAACGAGGATATGAAAATGTGCGTGCTAGTGCGGAGAAGATGGCTGGAACAAATGGTACACACTAGAAAATGTTGAGAATCACCGATATGCTCATTATTGCACCTTGAAGAATTATTTCAAGAACTGTAGCACCTCCACTTTCCACCCATTCTTCATGAATGCAGCTTTCATTTTGTGACGAGTTGTCCATTTCTGAGCAACCTGTGAGTGCAGAACACAATAGACTGCATGAGGAATGATACATGCACAGGAAATAATTTATACTTATAGAAGAGAGAGAACGGGAGAAAGCGATAGAGAGAGAGAGAGAGAGAGAGAGAGAGAGAGAGAGAGAGAGAGAGAGAGAGAGAGAGAGAGAAGAGAGAGAGGGAGAGAGAGAGAGAAGAGAGAGAGAGAGAGTGAGAGAGAGAGAGAGAGAGAGAGAGAGAGAGAGAGAGAGAGAGAGCGCGAAAGAGTGGGGGAGAGAGAGCTGTTAACATTACAGGAGACGACAAAAGATAGTGGTCGTGACGATCTAACATCTTGCGCATGGGCAATAGCGATTACAAAATAGCCACCCTTATATCGATTTGCACCGTGGAATGAACGAACGAACGAACAATCTTAATTTTCAAAGGGGTAAGAATTGGGCACGCTGGCCCGTCTGACATTCCGCCCTTCTTTTCTAATTCCTCTCATACATTATTTCATTCAACATCACTTATGAAGCTAATCTTTGTCAACAAAAGAACAATATACATTAATATGCTTGAAGAATAATCAATAATACATGACTCACCGAGGCAATGTTTACCATGGACAAGATAAATACCTAAGGAAGTTGTAACGTGCCATACATATGAGAATGTTTATTATCTAGTTGTCATTTGAGATAATTTACCATTATTTTTGTTAGGGAGGGGGGCATGTAGTCTGTATTGAGGTAGTGTTCAGACAGATTGCTACTGCATGTATAATGATTGGTGGTGTCTTTGATTTCTTTCTGAAGATTGTTCCACAACTGAGTGGCAGAGTATGCTAAACTTGTTTTATATAAGTCTAACTTAGGTTTATGGACATGAAGTATATTTAGCCGTTCGCTATGCTTTGCGTTATATTTGAACAAGGGCCAAAGGTAGCTTGGAGCATTTTGAAATAGGATTTTGTGATTAAGGTTAGCCATATTAAAAAGTAGGCGTTTGTGGAGTGGCAGTAACTGAAGACGTTCATGTAGGTTAGAATTGTCTGTAAGCTTATCACTATTGATTAAACGCACTGCCCTTTTCTGGAGTGAATAAAGGCGTTTTGTTATTGATTTGGAGCATCCATCCTAGATTCTGGATAAATAATCTATATGTGTTTGTATGTGGGAAGTATAGAATATCTTTCTTGTGTTTTCGTTGAGTAAAGTTTTAATTTTAGCAAGTTGGTCTACTTTTTTTTTTTTTTTTTGGCTATTTGTTTAACTAGAGCATGAACATGGCAATTAAAGGTTAGATTTCGATCTACGATAAGACTCAGTGCCTTGTGCTAGGTTACACTTTCAATAGGCGTGCTACCAATGTGCAGCTGAAGAGTTCTCTGCAAGTTTATAGTGTGAAGTCTTAAACACGAGACGTATTTTTTTTTTTTTTTTTTTTTTTTTTTAAAATCTTGTTGTCAGGGATGTGAAACCTTGTTAAGTCTACCGAAGAATGATGGTTCGGTATGGAGATAGATGTTTGAGCCATGGGGAAAGTGCATAAACGGGTACAAAGATGCAATGGAAACATTCGCTGTCTCAAGTTAAGAAACAATTCAAGACCCAGGAATCACCCCGGGAAAATTATGGTGACCATCTTTTGCCGGTTAGCGGGGTAGGGGTATCCTCTATCAAAGGAGATATAAGACGCTTCCTTTCCTCCGTTAGTTTACGGGACACCCGTGGACGTGATTGAGTACAACTTTAGCCCCCCCCCCCTCCCAATCAGGGTTACGTGAAGCCATGGAAGCAGGTGGATGATGGAGTGTGAGAGCAGCCGCTAGATTGTTGCACTCTGCTGCGATAGTCAGATGATTTCATCAGTAGAGACAATAGCTATGGGCACCAACTGTCAGAGTCTTGCATAACACAAGACTAGTAGCTCGTTTTCTGGCAAGTGTGAAGTAATATCAAACTATCAAATCACACGAAGTGAATATCCGAAAGTATTATTCACACGCTTTATTGACGCGTTGCATTAATTATCGCACAAACATTGCGCACTGACAATCTATAGCAATCATTTCAACATGAACAAGATCACTACAATACATAATAATACATGCAAGCAATAAACATCTCACTTACAGTTAAACTTATACAAGCATTCGACTCAGTCTCCCACTGTCGTACAGGCTAGCTCTCAAGGCAGATTCAAACTCGACTCACATTCCCTTGCGACCTGTCCCTTCAACGATCTCAGCCCGTCTGCCAGTTCCTACACGCTTACACGCACACGTCAGCTGGTGTCCCCTGCACGGTTCACGGGGTGAACTCAATTGCTGTTCGTGGCTACCTATCCGGGCGTCGGTAACGACGCCGCGTTCTCTCTGCCGTGTTTCACATTACTCAGGGTTGCGTGTTGCTATGTTGTCTGGCGTTGGTACAGACAACGCGTCGCAACCTCGGGTGTGAGACCTTGACACCAACTAGTACAATCACTGCCCAGAAGGAGAGCAACGGCAAATTACCTTCTGCAAACCTTGACAAGAAACCTTAACAACCATGAATGAAAACCTAATACGAAAGAGATCTGTTAGTGAGACCCTCAGGCCAGGTAGATCAAATAACCCCGGGGGAGAGTGTGACACAGGGCCAAGTGCTAGTAACCGTGATGACGGAGTTAATTCCGACGGTGTTACCAAGGAAATCCTATGTGTCAGACTAAGAAGGAGAGTGAGATTAGAAACGTGGAATGTGAGACGCCTGTGTGAGGGAAAGCTTAAGATAGTATGTGATGAGATTGAGAGGTTAAATATTCACATTTTAGGAATTAATAAACATCGCTGAAGAGGCAAGAGACATTTTACAACTGAAAAAGAAAGCCTTTTCGTAAATTCTGGTAGAGATGTCGGAGGCCAGAGTGGAGTTGCTTTTTGTTTATATAAAATAACTGCAAAAGCTTTAATTGGATGTAACCCGGTTAGTTATAGAATTCTCACTGCCAGACTTAAAGGCCATGTAAAAAGCACAACTCTCATACAGATATATGCACCTACTTCAACAGCAGAGGAGGACGAAATTGAAGATTTTTACAGCACACTGCAAGACACATTACATAAGATTGGTCATAATGACATGGCAATAATAATTGGAGATTTTAATAAAAAAAAGTAGGTTCAGGAGTAACTGAACATGAAAGACACCTTTTAGGAAAATTTGGATTGTGAAATTGAAATTATTCAGGTGATAAATTAATTTAATTCTGCACAGAAAATGAGTTAACGATAGCCAACACACTTATTAAACAACACCCCAAAAATTAATCTTCACGTGGATGTTACCAGACAGTATTACCTAAAACCAGATAGATTATATTTTAATACAAAGAAGAAATCAAATCAAATAAAATCAACTTTATTTTCAAAGGGTAACAAATTGGGCACGCAGGCCCTTCTTACATTCGGCCCTTCCAATCACTCGTCTTTCGTTCATCAAGAACATTATACATTTACATAGGAAGAAAGATAAACATTGTGAAATGAATGTTGTAAACATAATCAAGACAAATTACCATGTTATGAGGCCCATCTCCCATCTACCCATACATCACCCCACCCACACACACACACACACACACACACACACCCAGGGACACATACATACCCCACCAACCAACCCATCCTCCTCCCGCACATCCCCCACCCACACACACTCCCTCACCTGTTCCCCCAACCAAAACACATTCGCCACCCACAATCATCCCCCACCAACCCACACATCCCACGCCCACCCACATACACATCCTAACCCACAAATCCTCTCCCCCAGCCACACCTCCAACCTCCCATCCCCCAGCCACATCTCCATCGACCACATATTCCCCACCCACGCACACATATCCCCCACCAACCCACACATCGCACATCCACTCACACATCCCCAAACCATACACACACATTCCCACCAACTGACATCTCTCTACCCCGACACACACACACACACACACACATCTTCCTAACCACTTATACATCCCCAATCCACCCACACACACCCCACCACCCAAACGTACATCCTAAACCCACCCACACATGCCCTAACCCAATCCCCCACCACACACCCCCACCCGCACATCACATACATCCTCTACCACGCAATATTCCCAACCCACACACTGCACACATATCCCTCACCAACACATCCCACAACCACATACCACCATGCATCCCCACCTACACACCACACACATATCTCCCACGCACATACCACACAATATTCCCACCCACACCCACACAGATACCCTGACCCATCCACCTCACATACCCCCAGCCACACACACATACTCCACCCACACAATATCCCCAACCAACACACTCGACACCTCTCCACACCCACACATGCATCTCCCACCCATCCACCAACACACACTCACTCACGCACACATCCTCCACTACGCACCCACTCACCCCCACCCACCCTCAACCAAACATCTCTCGATCACAATACCCCTACCCACACAATCTTCCACCAACTCACGCATCCCACCCCGACACATACACATCCCTCACCCACCTACACATCCCGAAGCCACTCACACACCCCCACCCACACATTCTCCATCCACGCACACACCCCCACCACCCACACATACTTCTCCCAACCACCACATACCCCATACTCACCCACACATATCCCCCACCCATAAACACATTACCCGCACACATCACACACATCCCCCACACCACACACTATCCGGAAGATGATGAACAAGCATAACATCGGCAAACACCTTACGAAGTGCAGACTGTGATACAGATCATCAGTTATTAGAAGCAGATGGGAAAATAAAACTTAGAGAGCTTACCCGAGGACCAAGCCCACTTCGTTTTGATTTCACAAAAACACCAGATGCATACAATGTAGAAGTGAAGAATCGTTTTGGGGTCTTTGTCCCGAAACCCAATAGGTGTGTCTTCGTGAAGAGGGAAATCACGGTAGGCGAGGCTCTGCAGAGATATAGGATAATCCAGTTTATTTTAACTTTAAGGAAGCCAGTGAACGTCGTAGGCTCTAGAAAGTTATTTTCCTTTCTAGTTGATATTATTCTGGGCTGGCGTTAATCACCCGAGGACCTCTGAACGGAACCTACATGGGTTTCTCGTGGGTCGAACCCATGTTTCTCGGGGAAAGTGATTTTCTCCAGTATCTGCGACTGCTGTGGGTTTCGAGAGTATTCTCGGCCTCGCAGAAGATAGCCATTGTAACGTCACTTCACTCTCCTGAACAGACGTTGGTTTTCAGACCAGATTTGTCTATATGGCGCATTTAAGCACCCGACAACATTATGGTTGATTGCAGTACAGGTTCAAGCTCTAAGGTAATACAGCTATTACTGCTTTACTTGTCTTATTTAATCCTATTACGCGATTATCTGTTCTGCGCTAGGTGTTAGCTGCGTCAACTCATGAATATTAATGTACTGCTATCGATCGATACTAGGCTTAGAACTAGGACACCGGAATAGTTGTTTATTTCTCTTTCTAACAGTAATCCTTTGACTACTGGTTAGAGATGGGGATTTATTGAAGTTCTTTAGTGCAGGTCAGTGTTTGATAGATAGATAGCATATATTAGATATAGACAATCGCATTTATTTGTGAGAGGAGGCAGGCTAAGTGCTGCGTTGCTAGTTAATACAGTCAGTAGGCTGTACGTAACGTGGGGGGGGGGGATTAGTCCCCAGTGCTATTCTAGCGGACAGGATAAGGTGAAGTAAAGTGAGTGATGTGTTTGGCTAGTCACAGATTAATCTGCCAGGTTAAAGTGAACACATGAGCATCGGTTAGGTTAGACGCGTGTTATAGAACCGTATACTAGGTGTGGCTTTGTTCCTCATGATTCCGACTGGGACACCGATGTTATTGTGGTGCATGTTTATTCAATGTGATTGTGGTGCTGATTTATTCATTGGGATTGTGGTGGTGATTTATTCAGTGGTGGTGGTGGTGTATATATTTCTCTTGATTCCTGACGGAACAGTGGGCGTCTGTGCAGCGCGATTCACGACGGAACCGCGGGTGTATTTGCATCACGATTCAAAAGGAGACATTAGGTATAGTACTCTACACTCTACTCCACTATATCTTCATTGTATTGGGATATCTAAACTTGGGGTAGCGAGAGCAAGAGGGGGGTTCTTATATACCTCGAATGTCGACAGGAACTACGGGATGGGATGCGTACCACATTCTAAATATGAGACGATTGGTCCTAACAGACCAGGGTAACCGTTCATACTTTGCCCACCACTAATTAACGGGGTAAGGGAACGGAGTTGGACTTACACCATCTACATGAGTTGTGATTTCATATATATTTGTATTATATGTGCCTTCTATAGGAGACGGGGTAGCAATTAGGGTTTCTCTTTGGTCTGGGACGGAGATCCCAGAGGGGAGACTAATGATGATGATAATGAAGGAGAATTGTCCGGATGGAAAATTCTGAAGGAGAGATTACCTCTACACTTATGTAAGACTTTGGCATTTTCTAAGGTGATGGAAGAGGGGGAAGATAGAGAAAGAGGGAGTGGGAGGTACTAGGATCGCGTGTCAGGGGTACTGCTACGACCAGACCGGTACTTACTGGAACCGTGCCTCCCAGACGAGCAATTCCAGGTGCTGCCTGACAATGGAAGTGCCTTCATGCTAGCACTCTGTCTCTGATTTATATGATCCGGTAACCAACAATGAGAGGCTACATTTTGTCTGAACTGCATGTAATTCTGATGTGTGCTATGTATGTCAGGGTTTTTACCGATTGCTTTCACCTGATACTATCCTTGCAGGGTCTGCCTTCCAAGGTTGTATTCAAGCTGATTATCCTGAGAATGAAGAACCTGGCTATATGCTCACTCCAGTGAGACCGCCCATGATTTAGGTGAGGTCAACATACTCGGAGCAAGCCTAATCAGTCTCCCTCATCGAGAGAAATACTGAAGGGTATCTGACAAGCATGTACCTGATAGCTACAATCTGAGGTCCTGTCAGCAACCTAGCTTTGACAGGCACACATGGATTCTTCTTTTGCACCACACGAATGATAACTCGTACGTCGTACAAAAGGATATCAATTTATTTTGGACTAGTTACACAGCAGCTCCGAGAGCTGATAGCCAGATGGATCATATACATCATGACAATATAATGTTATAACGTTATCTACTGTATTAATCTAAGTCTAAGTCATCACTATTTCTACTGTCCTATAAACAACACAGTATTCAAAGCGAATACTACGATCTTTCCTCTACGCTGTCATGTTCCCGTCTACTTGACTTTCGTGGCGTGTCCAGCCACGAGCCGGTGACCCTTCGTGCGTCAGCAGGTTTGCGTGCTCTGTATTCCAGCACGCGTTTAGTGGCTTGTCAATAGGTTACTATTCTAGAGTTACCACTATTAATGGATACTTCTCGTGGTAATGGTTTCCCCACTCTATTCTGGGTAACTCCTGATCACGTCCTACCGTGTCCTCTTTTATGACACGTGTGTGTCCAGTCGGAGAACTGTTCACAGTTCTCCCTGCTGCTTCTGTCCCTTCTATTCCCTATTTCCTCGATAGGGATGTTATCTCTATCCTCTCTTAATTCTATTCCTTAGTTCTCCTCCTCTCTTCTCTATCTGCCTACATGCGGCTCTTTGACAGGTACCTTTTCAAACTCATGTGATATAGTCCGACGATGATGACTGTCACCATGACAATCTTATTGCATTGCCAGACCCAGATGTGGCCTAAGAGACAAATCGTCTTATATGACTTGGGTAGTTGGATCATCGATATGACATTCACTCTAAATGACCCGACCCAGTTGGGGTCCGAACTGCCACACTAGTAGTCTCCCATGCGATTGACACTTAAAATCCAATGGCGATGAAGTTTATCAGAACTTATCAGACCCAGAACGGATCAGTCAGAACAGATTGACTTTAGTTGAGCTACCACGTTCCAACGTGTTTGATCCTTGTATCGAACTTCATAGCGGGACGCCTAAGGTTATAGGGTCTCCTCAGTCAGAATTTGTAGTGAGGACCAACCTCGTGTCAGCTACGTCACTTGGTGGCACATCTCCCATGAACCGTGTTAACATCAACATCCTGTCATCGAATCTCGGGATGGCTATTCCCAGTTAGTAATCACCGGGAAACTTGGATGAGGCTGACAGTGTCCGCAATTATCGAGTCATCTCTTGCAGGGAAAGATCCCGGTGAGTCAACGGAGCCGACAGGGCGTACGTACACTACAGATTCTCACGTGCCTCATGATTATATCTGGATCATCTCTGGGTCTTCTACACTCTTTTGTCTAGCTGTACATAGACCTACACTCTATCCCAATCGGCACTCTTCTTATCTCGACTATCTTATACAATACATTTTGCATTTGTTACCATGTCTTTGCTTGAGTTTGTGTGTGTCTTCTGGGCTGAACCCCCTAAGGGTATTTGTCCTTAGATTTGCAGTGAAAGACAGGTATAGTCCAGAGTCTGCGGGGGTTCGGTAGACGAACCATACTTGTGTTCTGGTCAGTGCAGGGTGGGGAGGTCGAAGTTTACCCCTACCCAGTCAAACCCCCGGGGTCTCGGTACAGTCTTGATGTCTACACAGGAGGACTTGACACCTGGTGAATTGGCAGTACAAGCTACAGATATCTTAATAAACGCAGCCAAAGATTTAATTCAGATCAAGAAATGGCAACATAAGCCATGGAATACACCAAACACGTTAAAATTAATAAAACAACGAAGGGAACTGAAACAGAAAGGAGGTGAATCCGATAACAGCATGATGAATTTTAAATATTTAACTCGAAAAAATAAGAAAGCACTCAAGAAAGGACAAAAACCAATATATACAAGAAAGCTGTACCAGAATAGAGTAATAATATCATAATACTGGAAGAGATTCCGAAACATTCAAAGAAATGAAGCAATTGACAATAAATGTTCAACCTAAATTAAATGCTATCTGTGACAAGTTGGGAAATACCTTAACAGATTAGTTAGTTGCTTAGTCGAGTTAGTTAGTTAATCGAGGTTCCAACTTCACGGCAACGGGTCGTCCCCATTATGCTCCGTTCCTGTGCCAGTGAATATCACACAAAATGCTCCTCACTGTCCAATGTGAAAAGTCGGCAACCCAAAAGCCCGCACAGGTACATTGTGCATAATGCCGCCTCCAGAATGCCAACACAAAAGTATACCTTATAAATACACCTTAAAAATACCCTAACAGAATCTAAACAAATTCGAGAATGATGACAAGATTACTGAAGAGGAATGTATGATATGAATGACAGTGAGGATATGAATGCGATACATGGACCAATGACAGTAGAGACAGAACCTGAACCCACATTACATGAAGTTGCATTGGCAATAAAGAGCCTGAGGAATGGTAAATCGCCTGGATGTGATGAGATACCAGCTGAAGTAATTAAAGGTGAGGAGAAGGAAGCATACACATCTATCATCCATTATGTAAAAGCAACGACGATTTTTGTCCAGAATCCTGTCTTTCTCACTTTTCACATGGGGCATAGGGAAACATTTTATGTGATATTCACTGGCACGGGAACGGAATATAATGGGACGACCCGTTGCTGTGATGTTGGAATCGCGACTAACTAACTAACTAACTAACATTATGAAAAAAGATATGGAAATATGGTATATGGCCAAAATAATGAAAGAGAACTATCTTCATTCCAATACCAAAAAAGGGCAACCTGAAATTATGCACACACTATAGTCTATAGAACTTTTGCCCTGGTCAGTCATACAAGTAAAATTCTACTAAAAATCATAATGGGAAGACTTCGCAAGAAACTGCAAGAAGAAATTAAGTGGTTCAAACCGGAATTATACAAGGAAGAAGAACAATAGTTCACCTTACCAATCATGCATTTAATAATAGAGAAGTGCAGAGAATTTAATAGCAATAAAGCAATAAACAGTGGTTGATTCTGTTCACGGCATTTTTCTTGCATTTGTCGCAATGAGAATATCATATCAGTGGTAGACCGGTTCTGTCGAAAGCCACACTGTGATTCGGGGTAGACTTGATCTCCTAGGACTTGAAGTCTGCGCAGAACAATTCTGGCAAACACTTTTCCAACAATACACAGAAGTGAGATACCCTATAGTTGTTGCAGTCGTTCCGATCGCTCTTGTTCTTGTACAGTGTTATGATGCTTGAATCATTGAAATCCTGTGGGACTTGTCCTTCTCGCCAGCATAGCTCTATTAGCTGGTGGATCTGTAGAGTGAGTGTGTCTTGCCCACTCCTGATAACCTTTATTGGAATCCCATCCTTACCTGGAGCCTTGCCAGATGCAAGTTCATTTATAGCACACTTAACTTCTGTTATGGTGGTAAGTGTGTCCAGGTGGTCGAAAGTTGGTAGAGCCTCTATTTCGTTGAGGGCATCATCCGCTAGTTTGGCGTCACTTGAATAAAGCTCCAAATAGTGCTCTACCCATCTGTCCATCTGCTGTTTCTTATAAGTTATGATTTCTCCAGTCAAGGTTTTCAATGGTGCACTTCTTTTAAACATTGGACCACAGGCTTTCTTTATTCCTTCATACATGCTTCTGATGTTTCCCTTATTACTTGCGATTTGAATGGACTCACATAACTTGATCCAATGATCATTTGCACACTGCCTGGCAGCCTTTTGTACATCCTTCCTAGCTTGCTATAGCTCACTCAGGGTGTTACGTGTTGGTCTTTCCTTGTTTCTTAAGCGAGCTATCTTCTTCTTATCAATCAAGGGCTGCAGTTTCTGGCTGTTTTCCGCAAACCAGTCCTGCCTCTTATGATCCACAGTGCCGTAAATGCCAACCGCAGTTTTATAAAGAGTTTCCTTAAGTTTACCCCACTTTTCACTTACTGTACAATTTTCTGATGTATCAGTGAAAGCGTCTTCAAGTTGCTATTTAAACTCAAAGCACTTTTCAGGAACGTGAGTGATTAATCCTGGGGCTGGATTTATGTTTAGCTGTGTAGATTCTCTTTGGTCTCAGTCTAACCCTTGCAACAACCAAAGAATGATTCGGAGGAGGTCAAGCTAAGTGACCAATCCGTCTTCTTCTGGCACCACCACCAACATTCAACAACATAAGTGATTTCCTTATGATTCATTGAGGATAATATTTTAAAAAAATATTTAACAGCGTAAAACACTTATCCAAGGAGAAATAACTTTCAGGATTGGTAAAATATAAAACCATAGTTCTATATGTATACTCGTTCTCCTTTCGGGAATTGTGTTTATGTGAAACGCACGCGCGCACACTCACACACACACACACACACACACACACACACACACACACACACACACACACACATTGTAGAAACTAATCACTGCTTATTGAGTACAGTCAATATTAGCTAAGTCAATATATTTTTAGTATAGTATGTCAGAGAGAAAGATTGTTACATCGTTGTCTTTCTATCGCCCTGTTGGCCAGAAAAGAAGAGTGGGAGTTTGTTTCTGATCATGTTACATGTAGGTGGGATAAATAAGTCTGCGATCTTTTAACCAAAAGTTGCTGCTACTGGTAACTTTAGGTTCCCTTAAACCTGGCAACTGCAAGGAGTCTAGATTTCTTCTGGGACCTGTATGTTTATAAAACCAACTACATAGGAGTCACTTCTATCTTCACTTCCTTCAGCGGATAAACTTTCCTTTGGTGAGTCTTGTTGTCCCTTCTTTGTAGGAGGGATGAATTCTCCAAACAATCTTACAACAGCTTGTTGGGCTCCGTCTCTGGGATATAACTTTTTCACAGTCCTACAGAATACTTTGTAGATTATCTTGATGTACTACTTTCCAATTAGCTTGTCACTATATTGATCTATTAGCAAGTTTGTCTTCTCATGGGCGGGCCGGTGTAATATTAGTATTAGTAAGAAACATTGTTTAATACTAGTAATCACATAAATATCTAAATCATACTACAAACTAACATATTTTAATTTATTTATGATAATTGTTAGATTACCATACAGTAGGAACTAAAACCAATAATAATATACTCAATCCAGAAAATAACTATAATATAAAAAATCTAAAATAACATGCATAATGTAACATAACTATTACTTATACTTTAAGGTTAAATAATATTAAGAATGTAAGGTTGGCTAAGGAAGAGGTGAATCTTTGTGTGTGTGTGTGTGTGCTGTCGGATATTTAATTAAGTAACAATTTTGAATATCATGATTACTATACTTGTATAGAATAGTAAATTTCTATAAAAGAAAGTTAAGCTTGCTGATAGTGTGTGATTTAGCGTATATATTCTCAGGTGAAATAACATAACTTCTTGATGCTCAAGTATCATGACTTAGACAAGCAACCTACTACATAGGAGTTGACTGAGAAGGGTATGATATGATATGCGGATGATGAATTAAGAAAGTACATCAGAGAGTGGTGACAAGAGCAAAGGGCAATAATCAAAGAGAGAGAGAAAGAAAAAAAAGTAGGAAAGAATTTTGATGCCAGGAATAGACTCCAGGGAGTAAATCGGACTTAAAGAACCTAAACAGGTTGATGAAAGGAAATCAAATCAAATCAAATCAAATCAACTTTATTAGGGTCACAAATTGGGCGCGCAGGCCCGTTGTCAGAGCCTAACATGGTATAGCTATGCAGCAACATCGTGACGACACCCGGCGGACAAGAATTGTCGGCGGACAAGATTGTTACCTGACACGCGACCAGCGGTCAGGCTGACGACAGACGCACGCAGGACACGTGACACCACTAGAGGCAGTGGGCAGTTGGCGTGCTAAGCTCAGACCGAGCTGGGACCGGAGACTGGACGGACATGTGCGATGAGAGCAAGGCGTTTGTGTGAATCTCCGTGATTGAAAGCCGAACGACTGATATCTTGAGCGTCAGACCTATGAGCTGTATTGTGGTTGTGAGCGTCGTGAGTTATATATTGTAGATTGTTGTAATTATCGTTCAGTATTTAATGTGGCAATAAATCCATAGAACTTGTGTTGCTGTGTCTTACGTCGAATCACGTTATACTTGTACTGTCTCACACGTGTTAGCTAACGAGCCAATTATAAGATCCTGACACCCGTCTTACATTCGGCCCTTCCAATCACTCGTCTTTCGTTCATCAAGAGCATTATACATTTACATAGGAAGAAAAATAAACATTGTAAAATGAATGTTGTAAACATAAACAAGGCTAAACATGGAGAAAAATGTGTACATAAAAAGTATGTGACGTAAAAGTAGTGATGCCAGCGCGTCCCACACACACACACACACACACACACACACACACACACACACACACCACACACACTCTCTCTCTCTCTCTCTCACTCATTCACTCACACACACACACTCTCACTCATTCACTCTCCCGCTCACTCATTCACTCTCCCGTTCACTCATTCACTCTCCCGCTCACTCATTCACTCTCCCGCTCACTCATTCACTCTCCCGCTCACTCATTCACTCTCACTCATTCTGTCTCTCCCGCTCACTCATTCACTCTCCCGCTCACTCATTCACTCTCCCGCTCACTCATTCACTCTCCCGTTCAATCATTCACTCTCCCGCTCACTTATTCACTCTCACTCATTCACTCTCACTCATTCACTCTCACGCTCACTCATTCACTGTCCCGCTCACTCATTCACTCTGCCGCTCACTCATTTACTCACACGCCCACTCATTCACTCTCACGCTCAATCATTCACTCTCCCGCTCACTGATTCACTCTCCCGCTCACTGATTCACTCTCACGCTCACTCATTCACTCTCACTCATTCACTCTCATGCTCACTCAATCACTCTCACGCTCACTCATTCACTCTCACGCTCACTCATTCACTCTCACGCTCACTCATTCACTCTCCCACTCAATCATTCACTCTCCCGCTCACTCATTCACTCTCACTAATTCACTCTCCCGCTCACTCATTCACTCTTCCGCTCACTCATTCACTCTCCCACTCACTCATTATCTCTCCCGCTCACTCATTCACTCTCACGCTCACTCATTCACTCTCACGCTCACTCATTCACTCTCACTCATTCACTCACACTCATTCACTCCCACACACAATCACTCTCACGCTCACTCATTCACTCTCACGCTCACTCATTCACTCTCACGCTCACTCATTCACTCTCCCGCTCAATCATTCACTCTCCCGCTCACTCATTCACTCTCACTAATTCACTCTCCCGCTCACTCATTCACTCTTCCGCTCACTCATTCACTCTCCCACTCACTCATTATCTCTCCCGCTCACTCAATCACTCTCACGCTCACTCATTCACTCTCACGCTCACTCATTCACTCTCACGCTCACTCATTCACTCTCCCGCTCAATCATTCACTCTCCCGCTCACTCATTCACTCTCACTAATTCACTCTCCCGCTCACTCATTCACTCTTCCGCTCACTCATTCACTCTCCCACTCACTCATTATCTCTCCCGCTCACTCATTCACTCTCACGCTCACTCATTCACTCTCCAGCTCACTCATTCGCTCTCACGCTCACTCATTCACTCTCCCGCTCACTCATTCACTCTGCCGCTCACTCATTTATTCACACGCCCACTCATTCACTCTCACGCTCAATCATTCACTCTCCCGCTCACTGATTCACTCTCCCGCTCACTGATTCACTCTCACGCTCACTCATTCACTCTCACTCATTCACTCTCACGCTCACTCAATCACTCTCACGCTCACTCATTCACTCTCACGCTCACTCATTCACTCTCACGCTCACTCATTCACTCTCCCGCTCAATCATTCACTCTCCCGCTCACTCATTCACTCTCACTAATTCACTCTCCCGCTCACTCATTCACTCTTCCGCTCACTCATTCACTCTCCCACTCACTCATTATCTCTCCCGCTCACTCATTCACTCTCACGCTCACTCATTCACTCTCACGCTCACTCATTCACTCTCACTCATTCACTCACACTCAATCACTCCCACACACAATCACTCTCACGCTCACTCATTCACTCTCACGCTCACTCATTCACTCTCACGCTCACTCATTCACTCTCCCGCTCAATCATTCACTCTCCCGCTCACTCATTCACTCTCACTAATTCACTCTCCCGCTCACTCATTCACTCTTCCGCTCACTCATTCACTCTCCCACTCACTCATTATCTCTCCCGCTCACTCAATCACTCTCACGCTCACTCATTCACTCTCACGCTCACTCATTCACTCTCACGCTCACTCATTCACTCTCCCGCTCAATCATTCACTCTCCCGCTCACTCATTCACTCTCACTAATTCACTCTCCCGCTCACTCATTCACTCTTCCGCTCACTCATTCACTCTCCCACTCACTCATTATCTCTCCCGCTCACTCATTCACTCTCACGCTCACTCATTCACTCTCCATCTCACTCATTCGCTCTCACGCTCACTCATTCACTCTCCCGCTCACTCATTCACCCTCACGCTCACTCATTCACTCTCACGCTCACTCATTCACTCTCCCGCTCACTCATTCACTCTCCCGCTCACTCATTCACTCTCACGCTCAATCATTCACTCTCCCGCTCACTCATTCACTCTCACGCTCACTTATTCACTCTCACGCTCACTCATTCACTCTCACTCATTCACTCTCACGCTCACTCATTCTGTCTCTCATTCACACTCACTCACTCTCTCACTCAAACTACAGTAATGAACATAAGTTTAGATTATACATGATAAAATCAAATGGTATTTAACTTATAATATGACAGATGAGAATACACAAACATATGGATTCGCGTGTTACATAACATGCGTGTTACATGACATGCATCTGCTCAGCTCTCTCTCTCTCTCTCTCTCTCTCTCTCTCTCTCTCTCTCTCTCTCTGTATTCTTTCATATACACACACTCACACGCATGCGTACGCTCACACACACACACACTCTCTCTCTCTTTCTCTCTCATTCACTCTCACTCTCACTAATTCACTCTCCCGCTCACTCATTCACTCTCACGCTCACTCATTCACTCTCACTCTTTCGCTCTCACGCTGACTCATTCACTCTCCCGCTCACTCATTCACTCTCCCGCTCACGCATTCACTCTCACGCTCACTCATTCACTCTCACGCTCACTCATTCACTCTCCCGCTCACTCATTCATTCTCCCGCTCACTCATTTACTCTCCCGCTCACTCATTCACTCTCCCGCTCACTCATTCACTCTCACTCATTCTGTCTCTCCCGCTCACTCATTCACTCTCCCGCTCACTCATTCACTCTCCCGCTCACTCATTCACTCTCCCGTTCAATCATTCACTCTCACTCATTCACTCTCACGCTCACTCATTCACTCTCACGCTCACTCATTCACTGTCTCGCTCAATCATTCACTCTGCCGCTCACTCATTCACTCTCACACTCACTCATTTACTCTCACGCTCATTCATTCACTCTCACGCTCAATCATTCACTCTCCCGCTCACTGATTCACTCTCACGCTCACTCATTCACTCTCACGCTCACTCATTCCTTCTCACGCTCACTCATTCACTCTCACTCATTCACTCTCACGCTCACTCATTCACTCTCACGCTCACTCATTCACTCTCATGCTCACTCATTCACTCTCCTGCTCAATCATTTACTCTCCCGCTCACTCTCACGCTCACGCATTCACTCTCCCGCTCACTCATTCACTCTCCCGCTCACTCATTCACTCTCCCGCTCACTCATTCACTCTCCTGCTCACTCATTCACTCTCCCGCTCATTCATTCACTCTCACGCTCACTCATTCACTCTCACGCTCACTCATTCACTCTCACTCATTCACTCACACACACAGACACTCTCACTCATTCACTCTCCAGCTCACCCATTCGCTCTCACGATCACTCATTCACTCTCCCGCTCACTCATTCACCCTCACGCTCACTCATTCACTCTCACTCATTCACTCTCCCGCTCACTCATTCACTCTCACTCATTCACTCTCCCGCTCACTCATTCACTCTCACGCTCAATCATTCACTCTCCCGCTCACTCATTCACTCTCACTCATTTACTCTCACGCTCACTCATTCACTCTCATTCATTCACTCTGACGCTCACTCATTCACTCTCATGCTCACTCATTCACTCTCCTGCTCAATCATTTACTCTCCCGCTCACTCTCACGCTCACGCATTCACTCTCCCGCTCACTCATTCACTCTCCCGCTCACTCATTCACTCTCCCGCTCACTCATTCACTCTCCTGCTCACTCATTCACTCTCCCGCTCATTCATTCACTCTCACGCTCACTCATTCACTCTCACGCTCACTCATTCACTCTCACTCATTCACTCACACACACAGACACTCTCACTCATTCACTCTCCAGCTCACCCATTCGCTCTCACGATCACTCATTCACTCTCCCGCTCACTCATTCACCCTCACGCTCACTCATTCACTCTCACTCATTCACTCTCCCGCTCACTCATTCACTCTCACTCATTCACTCTCCCGCTCACTCATTCACTCTCACGCTCAATCATTCACTCTCCCGCTCACTCATTCACTCTCACTCATTTACTCTCACGCTCACTCATTCACTCTCACTCATTCACTCTCACGCTCACTCATTCACTCTCACGCTCACTCATTCTGTCTCTCATTCACACTCACTCACTCTCTCACTCAAACTACAGTAATGAACATAAGTTTAGATTATACATGATAAAATTAAATGGTACTTAACTTATAATATGGCAGATGAGAATACACAAACATATGGATTCGCGTGTTACATAACATGCGTGTTACATGACATGCATCTGCTCAGCTCTCTCTCTCTCTCTCTCTCTCTCTCTCTCTCTCTCTGTATTCTTTCATATATACACACACTCACACGCATGCGCGCGCTCACACACACACACTAACACATCAACTATCCCACTGTCTCACTCTCTAACACACAATCCTACACACACACACTCACTCTCTCAATCACACTCTCTCACACATACACGTACACATGAACGCATTCACGCACGCACACACTCCCTCACTCACTCTCACACATACACGTACGAATGCATGCACTGACACATTCCCCCACCATTTCTCGCTCAATCACTCTCTCCACACACACGCATGCACACACGCATTCACTCTCTCCCTCTCTCTGACACCCACTCTCTCTCTCTCTCTCTCTCTCTCTCTCTCTCTCTCTCTCGCTCCCACACGCACACACATATATAGTGAAAAATTATAATGAACAATTATACTGAACAATTATACCAGTAAATGAATTATGGTGGCATATAGTCGGTATGGATTAAGTATTGAAAGAGTTTTCGGATTTAAGGAAGAGGAAACATGCTGAAATGGACAAAGAGTTGAAACTATTTGAACAGATTAGACAGCAATTTGAACTGAGAAAATTGGAACTAAAAAGCCCCGAAGCTTCACGATTCAGCAGCGCCAGTTTACCAAATTACAGAATTGACTCTCCTCCAGTAAATAATCATTCTACTGGTCCTATGAGCTTTCCGCTCCTCCCTTTCGATGAGAAGGCGGAACAGATAGATTCGTATACTTATAAATTCGTTTTAACGTACGAAACTTGCAATCTTCCTCAGGAGAAGTGGAACATCAAGCTGTCCCAAGGGTTATCATGACCAGAATATGATGTGTTCAGTAAATTACCTCCCGGTCTTGGAAAAGACTTCGATATCCTTAAAATACTATGTATTTGTTTATTTTTATTTTTATACGTAGTGCATAGCCTTGAAAGAATTATTCAAAGATCAGGGACGTGTGAAAGCCTGGCTGGAGGAGTTGAAGGTGGCGGCACATGAAGTTTCATGTTTGATGGATCTGTTGAGGAGAAGAACGTTTGATAATGAAGCATGTAAATGTAAATAAAGGTATAATGGCTTAATAAGGACTAGTAGAGGACAGCCAGTGTATAAAAATGACAGAACGTGATACCACTCTATATGTAGAGTCAACTGTGTTGAGAGAAGACCAGATATGACCTGGACACAGAGCGGTGTAAAGAAAACTAACCATACATTTTTAGGGTTTGATGATTAACAAATGCGCAGAAACCTGCTTGAAAGGAACAATATGAGGAAACGATTGAACTGGCCATCTTACAATGAAAACGCCAGGACAATACGCGATAAATGGTTTGAAATTAGGCAATTGAAATATGAGCTCACAAAGTTGAGTGGCAAGGAGGAAGAGACGGACAGGATGAACTACTGTAGTTCTGAAGTGAGTTCGATAAGTTCAATTAGACTGAAGAAAGAGATAAAGATAATTGAAAGAATAGAAAAAGAGACTCAAACCCAGACAGAAAACAGGGTAGAGAAGAGCTCGCAGATACAGAAAGATAAAGCAGAAAAGAACACTCAAATACAGCCAACTATGAAGACAGAATTAGGAATTCAGACAAGTTCGATGGGAGAAATTGAACGGGCTCAGTCGAAATTAAGAAATTTTGGTACAGGTAAATGTAAGGAGACAAACCGGTCTGAGAATAGTCAGATAAAAGCATGGGATACCAAGAGAGAAAACAGACATAATGCTAAGGCCGGAAGTTTACTGGTCAATATAGGGGAGGATTCATCAGAGTTGTCTGATTTTAATGTTGACTATATCGATAACGAACAAAATGTAACAATAGGAAGTCGGAAAGGGAGAAATTTGAAAAGTAGATGTCCTGAGTTGAAGTAAATTACTTCCTCATATGGAATAATAGACTGTAAGCAAGCAAGTAAAATTGTTGTTAGTGATTCGACTGATGAAGAAACTGAAAGATGTCGAAGAAAAGTAGGAAGGGTGAGAAGACGAGTATCAAGGATTAGAGGAAAATCAAATAATAAAGAAAAAAACGTTGGAGTAATAGTTCATGCGGAATATGCAGGGTGCAGGGAAATTGACGCGGAGAAGATAGGGGATTCTATGTTGAAGAGACCACATTTGTTTTCAGACAGTTCAAAATATTAAAAGATGGAGAAGAAAGAATACAGTGGAAACAAGGAAGGACCAAATAAAGTGGATGATGAAAATGAGGAAGGTGTCACGATATATATAAGACAAATAGAGAGCGGGAAGATAAAATTTAATAGAATATGAGCAGATGGGCGGGCTAGTATGACTTAGACTTTTTACATAGAAGAGAGAGAAATTAGAGTTCATATGTGTTGATCACTGATAGGTGATGTATTGTGTGGTCGGTCTGTTATAGCTCGAGGATCCCTGCTAGAGGAGACTGGATAAAATTTATAGAAAGATTGTTTATCAGGGTTGAAGGGAAACGGAGACCTGAGTCATTGAGTTTGTGGGCTGGACATGTAATAGGATAGATTGAGTATATGGGGTTTTCTTTGATAGGTGTGTCGAGGATTGAGTGTCATGAAATCCATGGAATGTTTACCAGGGAAGAGGCAGTGAAATTAAACATAACGTACGTTGGAGAAGATGAAGGATTATTTTTTAGGATCGTCACTCAACTTTCAATTCTTTCATCTCATCTCATCATGTTCCTCTTGTACCTTGCGGTGTCGAGGTGAAGTATAAACTTCGTGAGAGTGCCGGTTATGGGCTTCGTATATCGACATTCCCATGGATTCTGTTATTCCCTCCGTCCAACGTTTACGTGGTCGGCCTCTTCCTCTGTTTCCATCTGGTCTGTACATCATTGCTTGTTGTGGCATGCTGTTGACTGGTAGCCTACTTGCATGGCCAAACCATTTGACCTGCTGCTTTCTAATAAAATCTAGAGCAGCTTTAACCCCCACTTTAGTCCTGATTTCTTCATTTCTGATCTTATCTCTTCTTTATACGTTGAGTATTCTTCTCAGGAACCTCATTTCTGTTGTTGTGATTTTTCTTTTCTCTTTTTCTGTCATTGTCCAGGTTTGGCATTGGTAGCACAGAGTTGGTAGGAAGATTGTGTTGTAAAGTGCTTTCTTAGTAGTTATTGATACATGTTTGTTCTTTAGTATTGGTGCCATTTGTCCAATGAGTTGATTTGCCTTATTGCACCTATTTTCGATCTCGTCTTCTGATCTGCCATTTGATGATATTATACTTCCTAGGTACTTGAAGCTCTTTACTTGTTTCAAGGGATGTTCGTTTAGGTGAATTGTTGCTGTTTGTTCTTCTTTAGTTATAGTCATTACCTCTGTTTTGGTTGTGCTAATTTTCATGTTATGTTCCCTACACATTTCGTTTAGACTATTCATGTGGTCTTGTAATTCAGCTTCTGATTTTGCTATTAGTGCTTGGTCGTCCGCAAACAGGAGTTCTCTAATGGTTAGATTTGCAGATGGTTCTTCTTCTGTGTTCTCGTCATGCGGTATTCTTGCTGTCTCTGCTTGGCTGGTTTCTTTACATATGTTGTCTATATATGTTATGAACAAGAGAGGGGACAGGACACAACCTTGTCGTACTCCAGATCTTATGGTGAAGGGTTCTGAGTGTTCTCCAGTTGCTCTCACTATGCATTCACTGTTGTTGTATAAACTTCTACATAGGTTTGTTAGATGTGTACTCACTCCATATTGTTTAAGGATTTCCCACAGCTTGTTTCTATCTACCCTATCAAATGCCTTTTCTTGGTCGACAAAGGCTAAGTACAGTGTTTCAATTCTTTATTATTATTTTTTTTTTTTTTTTTATTTTTTTTTATTTTTTGGAAATGTAAATGGGAGTAAGGGGATATAAATAACTTGATCGAAGTTCTATGGGGTTCATTGGCACACAGTTAATGGAGAGGAGGACTATAATAAAAGACGATACAAAGAATGACTGCTAAAGCGTTTTGTCTAAGAATCCGAATATTGCACACACACAAAATTAATTTGTTAAAATTTAATTAAATTAATTAATTAATTAATTTATTTATTTATTTTTTGTGTGGCCACCAAATTATTTTAAATATATTATAATACAGCTTGAACTAGTATTTATTATTAGTATGATTGTTTTTAGATGAATGAATAAATGTGTGTGTGTGTGTATATATATATATATATATATATATATATATATATATATATATATAATATTATAGCTGGAAATCAGAATATATAATGTAATTGATATGTGATTGTGTAAGACGAAGGGGAAGATGTAGTGATGTTAAAAATAAAAGTTGTTGGTTTGCAGCGGATAGCTGGGAGAAACCACAAAATTGAGAGGCAATAAAAGTAGTAGTAAGGTTGTTTAGACATAGAAATGTCAAATTGTTGGTTGGCAACCGTTGACTGAAAACTAACCACAATTTAGGAGACAAGGAAGATGAGTTTGTGTTATGATACCATGATGTAGTTTGAATATGTCGGATCTAATTGATTTGAGTCCTTTCTGGGAAAAAGAGGATCGGAATAAGGAATGGATAGATTATTATGGACAAATTATGTAATTAAGATAATGTGGCTTATGATGGACGGATAATAGTTAAATCATTTGCAAAATGTTGATGATTGGTTTCTAAGGAAAGTTGATTGATACTTTAGAAAAAAAAAAATTTTAAAGATTAGTGGGTTGATTTAAAGGTTTATGTTGCAGGGTTTTAATTTTAGACTTCTCTGGGAACAGTCTAATCGAAGATAGGGAGGTATTTATAACAGTATGACTGTTATAAAGGGAATATGATGAGGCCGGGTATAGAGAATTAAGGTTTCTGGGTAAAGAGGCTTTCTTTGGTTTTTCCTTTCCATTGGAGAGAACCAAAAAAGCAATGCACATAGACACACAATGTCTACGTGACAGAAGGAGTGAAATACGTCAGGGTAGCAACAAAAACATTGGCAAGAGCAGTTTTCTACTTGCAGTGCCGTGAGAACGCACGTATTTTAAAAATTAATAAAGTTGGGGTACCATCTAGGAGGCAAGTATGTTAGAAGAAAGGGTAACACTTACTAGAGAAGTTGAAACAGTAAATTAACTAATTTTCAAAGCATATAGTATCAAGTATCAAGGTAATGCATTTGAAATGTAATAAAAGTGAAGAAATGTAAGCAAAAACAAAATGCCTGATTTTGTAAAAGCAACAAGCGAGGTATGTTTTTAATTGAGTGAAAGGATTGGCCGATGATTTATTTATTACTGAGTAAGATGCTTACCAAGTACCCCTAAAAGCAAAATAATTACGGATCTTTATTCCAGAAAAGAAAATATAACGTGTGTTGAATTCTTGGAAAGTTGTAAGTTTTACCATTTGAAATTGTTTTATTGAAATTCATACACATCGCGAAGACCATCGTTATGATGGAGGCACTACCACTATAAGGATCACGAGGACACGGCTGGTGGTTTTTATTTACACCCCCAGGGTCGCACTGTTATACAAATGCTACTACGACTATTTTAAATACAACGTCTGCGACTAACTATTTCAAGTACTACTACAACTCAGCAATGAAGGTTGGCTGCAATGGATCTCCAACACTGTCTGTCTTTCGCCTTTAATATTGTCATGTGTTTCATGTAGTTTTGTGTCGGTTTGTGTTTGTTTGTCCTGTGCTGACGAAGGCTTTGGCCGCAACGTTCAATTTGTCTCTTGTAGTCGTGTTTCAGTAAAGCTCACAAACTACTTCTCGTTTTTTGGTGATTCATTCTCGTCTTGACAGTACATTCTGTCAGGCTTATGTTCGTCCATCTCTTGATGTTATCCTCCCACTTGTATCGTTGTCTACCTCTTGCTCTATGATAGCTTGTCGCAAACGTGGACCGGCCGACGACAGCACCGCTAATAGGCGTGAACAGGGCAATCAGAACTTGTCCAACAATATGAACTCAGTTATAATAACTTACCCAACAGTATGAACTGGGCGATAACAACCCACCCAACAGTGTAAACTTTGCGCTAACAATTTATCCAACCGCGTTAACGGAGCGATACCAACTTGCTCCTTAATATGTACGAGGGTAAGTTAATAAGTAAGTCACAAATGGCTGTAGAAAAATAACTAAATATGATAACAACTTGAAACCATTTTTATTTTTATACATACATTGTTCCTTTATTTCTCAACATAATTTCCACCAACATTGATGCACTTATCCTATCGTTTTATCAGTCCTCCCAAACCGGCGGCATAGAACTGCGTGCTCTGTTATATAAACCACGTTTTCACTTCACATTCAACTTCGGCGTCACTCGCGAAATGTCTCCCGCCAAGTAATTTTTCAGTGGACTTAGCCCCTAGCGATTTCCCGTAAAGCGGTGCATAGCTGGGTAGAAAAAGTGACTAGGGCGAGTCAATAAGTAAGTCACACAGTTCTGTGGGATGGCAGGTAAATAAAATCAAAGCACGCAGTTCTATGCAGCCAGTTTGGGAGGACTGATAAAAGACGGGATAAATGCATCAATGTTGGTGGAAATTATATTGTGAAATAAAGGGAAAATGTATGAATAGAAATAAACTGGTTTGAAGTTATCATAGTTCATAGTTAGTTATTTTTCTACAGCCATTTGTGACTTACTTATTAACTTACCCTCGTACTTTGCGATAACAGTTCGTCCCACCCCGTTAACGGGTAGTAAATTACATTTCCCCACAACATGAACATTGCGATAACAACTTACCCCTCAGTGTAAACTTTCGGATAACAATGTATCCCACCGCATTAACGGAGCTATAACAACTTGCCCCTGAGTGTAAACTTTCGGATAACAATTTATCCCACCGCATTAACGGAGCTATAACAACTTGCCACACAGTGTGAGCTAGGCGGTTGTAACTGGTGTTCACAGTGTGAACAAGGTTAAAACAAGACCACACAGCGAAAGTACGAGAAGAAACAACATCAAATGAACATTGCTTGTGTTTCCTGAATATTGGAACTATTTCAGTTATTTGTTTGGTTTGCAAATGTTTATCTTGTGGTCATCGATTTTACCGACAGACTGTTCAGTTCCTAGGTAAATGATCCAGCCATTATCATGCGCCTTGCCACATGAGCCAGGAATGCATGTCTCTCCACTGATCTCGGCCCCTTGGTGTCCTGTATCATCTCTGTTGATGATATCCCTCATAGGCGATCAAGCATAATGTCTCCGTCTCCTTCACTGTTGATCTTTCCAGTCGTCAAGGTATTATTCACCGCTTCTCTTCTCATTATGTAACCAAAGAGCATCGTCTCTTTCTCTTTCTTATCATTATCATTTCATCATCAAGTGCCTTGTCGACTGGCTTGGGCGATCATGTCTCTCCACAAACTGCAATCTCCGACGGCATCGATGAATTATTGTATTGACTTCCTTCTGTGCCATGACACGTGACTGTCAAGAATTCTCTCACGTTGTCGTTCTCTATTTCTCTTAGTACAAATATTTCCGTTTGTGGAAACATGGTCCAGTTTTTGATTTTTTCATATTGTGACCAAAATATAGTGACCGCAACTTTCTGATGTCTATGATAAGTTGTCTAAGTGTAATGTTTGTCATACGTTGTCTTTGTGTCATGTTTGTCACAAGTTATCTTTGCTTCATGCCGTGATAAGCTGTCTTTGCCACTTAGCCTTCCTCAACATGTCCAAGGAGGCTGAGTCGCAAAGACAACAGCGTTGTCTCTGTCTTTCCTAACTTGTTATAATTGTGTTTGCAGTTTTAAATACACGAGCTTCTTCCAAGCATGCATTGTTAGTTACTCTGACAGCCCAAGGTATCCACATCATTCGTCCCAGTAACACAATCTCCGGTGCCACCTGACAGCCCAAGGTATCCACATCATTCGCCCCAGTAACACCATCACCGGTGCCTCCTGACAGTCCAAGGTATCCACATCATTCGTCCCAGTAACACCATCTCCGGTGCCACCAAGCTCTTCCTAATGTATACTTTCACATTCCATGATTCACTGCCATACACCAGGACTGGTTCGATATAACACTTCAGTACTTTCTTTCTTGCCGGTCTCCCTGACCTAGGGGTTAAACGACTTTCTCCGTAATCCCGTATATCCACGTAGGGTAACGCAGCGCGCGAGAATTGGAAGCGGTTTTCGCCGCGTTGGTAACTTAGGGATAAGTGAGCCGGCCGCTCAGAAAGCAATGGCAAACTGCTGAGCTTAATCTTGCCAAGAAATCAACGACAGCAGTAAAATGCTGGTGTTGACAGCGATGTCCTGTATATGATATGTGAGGGGAAAAAACTTTCTTTCTGATATTCATTGAGAGCGGGTTGGGGGGGGGGGGGGGGACTGATAAAGCGATGGGATAAGTGCATCAATGTTGGTGGGAATTATGTTGAGAAATAAAGGGGCAATGTATGTATAAAAATAAACTGGTTTCAAGTTGTTATCGTATTTAGTTATTTTTCTACAGCCACTTGTTTTATTAACTGACCCTCGTAGCTATTGCTTGGTATATTCTGTTCTTAATGTGATGTTGTGATTGTTCCCAAATATTGTAACGACCAATATCAGATCAGCAAAGCTCTGATCGACTCTGCTTGGAGGGTACTGGACATACTGTGCTGGCATCATATTTGCATAGACCAGTCAGTGCTACAGGGAGGGGGGAGGGGGTCAGTACCACGCCGACCAGCCTGTCCTGCCAGGATGTGTGCTGGTCACTCCTGTAAGCCCTGGTCAGTTCCTGTTAAACATCCGCCTGTGTGAGGGTTAGATGGTCCGACCTACGGACCGTCAGGCAAAGATGTTAGTGACAGCTCTACCGTGGCTCTCGCGTGATCACTTGGTTGAGCATTATTCGGTTGTGATATTGCATGTTCGTGTGATCTGTCTTTGATATAACCACTATTTCTTTCAGTATTACAAGAGTGGCTGATTTGCTATTACTGCAATGTTCAAAAGTAGTAGCAGTTCCCTCGCTTATTGTGTGTATTATAACCTCCAACTTGTTTATATTATAACCTTCTTTTACCTGGGATTGCAGAGAGACCTATTTCGCGTAGAAGGCACAGGGGTGTAGAGGAACTATGGGGTGCAGAAAGGAGCTGGGGAATAGAGGGGCATTTTCAGTGTAGAGCGGCTATGGGGTGAAGGAAGGAGCTGAGATGTAGAGGTGGAGAGAGTCAGTTGGGTGTATATATGCAGAAGGATGCTGAGATTATGTCGTGAGGTGAAGGTACGCTGGGACGTGGGGAAGTATTCAGGTAAATGGCGGAGAGGATATTTACCAAATTTCTGCAGCTTGGAATCGGCACGGGGTTGTAAACTGGGTGTCCTCAATGCTACTGAAACATGAACGCTGTGATGAAAGTAGCCGGTAGCCCCACAACGTAATTCCATGACCTACAGGTTTCTTGGCAACGTCTCGATTTGTGGTCGCACTATACCGCTCCAATATTGTCCGTGCCTGACGTATGGTTACCTGCTGACGTTTTGTTGTAACCTACATTAGTCGGGCTGGATCCTCCCAAGGAGGTAGGCGGCGATTTGTGGAGGAACCAGCCAGCCTGGAATAATGCAGTCCAGCCAAAGCTTCTGAAGGAGAAAGGCGGCGGATCGCTGGAGGAATCGACTAGCCTAGTATATTTGATCGGGTGGACACCCGGTATCCGCTGTATATGGGGTTGTTTCACGCAGACACTACCGTGTGCCGGGATTCAGAGTAATCCTACTCCATGGTGGTCACTGCAAGTTTGTGGCTGAGAGATTGCACAGATACCCGTAAACATTCAAGGGGTAGTTGAGGATTATCGCATGCTATAAATGGCTGCATGATATATGTACAGCTGGAACAATCATTATCATGGGGAGTTTGAATATTAATAAATTGCTGCGATTGTATATTTGAAATATAGAGACGGATTTCATCACTCATCTGATGGCTCATCAAGTAATTTCAATACATGTCCTATTATGAAGCCTTGTCGATAGATTGTTCCGTGACTGCTGTGTTGAACATGATCGTTGGACACTCTCAGACGGAGATCACCATCATGGTTGACAATTGGGGGACACATGTTTGTTATGAATCCTTACACATTTGATCGTGACAGACACGCCACACGGTTGTGAAATTGTATCAGTTGTAGCACTATCCTAGTCCGGTAGTTAATGGGACTATCTTCGGCGTTTCTAAGACAACGGCAGGCTAAACTAATTGTGTCAGCTGGGGTGAAGTGCCCGCTGGAAGCTTCCGCCGAGTGTTCCACTAATGCTAGTCTTATGTTGGAGATCACTGCGCGGCATCAAAGCCGCATCAAGTGGCATCACATTAGCAGGAATGACTGTGTCCATTAAACGTTCAGAAACATCTGTCTGTTTGCACAAATATGGTTAATTTAGATTATTGGAGAGAGCGAAACATCAATACTTGTGTTAACAAAAAAGGTTAACTTTGATCGTGGGAGGGAGCGAAATATCAATCATTATGTTCACAAATAAGGTTAATTTAGATTATGAAGAGATAGTTAGTTAGTTAGTTAGTTAGTTAGTTAGTTAGTTAGTTAGTTAGTTAGTTAGTTAGTTAGTTAGTTAGTTCGTTAGTTAGTTAGTTAGTTGGTTGGTTGGTTGGTTGGTTGGTTGGTTGGTTGGTTGGTTGGTTGGCGTGTAGCGGCTAACGACACCAGTTCTGTGTTGGTTTATTAATCTTATTTGGCCACACCTCTTTTAATTTATTGTTCTTGCTTCCTGACCATGGTTGTAGATTCACATTTATCACTTGGTTCTTGCAAACGGCTTACTTCTCGTAAAGCATTCAGAATGTCAGCCTGGTCCATGGCGCGTCCGCCTTCCACAGTAGCCGTACCTGCGAGCTTGACAGCCCGCTCATTTCCTTGTACACCCGCATGCCCTGGCACGAAGATGAAAATAATCTTTGCCAGCCGAGATCGCTCCAGAGACAGCAACACTCTCTTCGGTCCCACCCCATCTCTATCCTCCTGAGCATACTTATTGAGTCACTAAGGAAACATGCCCTAGTGAATGTTTGTGTCTCGAGCCATGTTATTGCTTTACTTACTGCCATGACTCCCATAGTCAGGCTGCTTGTGGTCAAAGCAAAAGCGCCATAATCTTCCTTCTATGATTATGATCGTGTATGATTCTATTCGTCCTCCAATGCTCATTCCATTTATATCTTCTAAACTTCTGAAAATATTTTCACTGTATAGGGAAAAAAAGATCTGGAGACATTACACATCCCTGCCTAACACCTCTTTCAATATCAGCCTATTAAGAGAGGTGTTAGGCAGGGATGTGTAATGTATCCAGATCTGTTTTCCTTATACAGTGAAAATATTTTCAGAAATGTAGAAGATATCAATGGAATCAGCATTGGAGGACGAAACATCAATAACATTAGATATGCAGATGAAACAGTATTGATTGCAGACAATGTGCAGGATCTGAAACAATTAGTAGATGCGGTTGTTGTACACAGTGAGCAACTAGGGTTAGAATTAAATTGTAAAAAGACACAGGTTATGGTTGTCACTAGGAAGAACGAAGTACCAAAATGTAATATACAAGTAAATGGGCATATTCTTAAACAAGTGAATCGGTACAATTATCTCGGAACAGCCATAACATCTGATGAGAGATGCCTTGAAGAGATTAGAACAAGAATCGCCATCGTGAAAGTAACCTTTAGCAAGATGAAAAACATTCTGACCAATAAAAATTTGTCAACGGAAACGAGAAAAAGAGTGTTGAGGGAACACATAGAGCCTGTTCTTTTGTATGGATGTGAAACTTGGACAATGAGCAGTCAAGCTGAAAAACGTCTGATGGCTGCAGAAATATGGTTTCTGAGGAAAATGCAAA
The DNA here is from genome assembly GCA_963921405.1 of Cepaea hortensis. Taxonomy (NCBI): domain Eukaryota; kingdom Metazoa; phylum Mollusca; class Gastropoda; order Stylommatophora; family Helicidae; genus Cepaea; species Cepaea hortensis. Next base: position 6,531,761 of record OY992883.1, on the reverse strand, counting down.
GAATACCATGGACAGACAGAAAAAAACCAATGACCAAGTACTACAGGAGACAAATGAAAATCGTAAATCGATTAGAGAAATTAGACGTAGACAGTCAACATTTTTTGGACATGTTATGAGAAGAAATGGATTGGAGAACTTAGTGACAACTGGCCAGATCGAAGGGAACAGACCAAGAGGAAGACCGAGAGGAAAATACCTGGATGGCTTGGCCACATGGCATGGGCGAGACAGGAACACGGAGCTGATCCACGACTCTGGTGATCGAGTGAAATGGCGAGTCATGACCGCCACCGCTTTCCGGCATGGCACATGATTGATTGATTTATTGATGATTATGAGGAAAACGGGAAATCAATCATTGTGTTAACAAAAATGGTCAACGGTGATCATGGGAATCCACCTGCTGAAATACAGCACATAAAAAAACAAAAAGCAAAATAAAGATTACATATATTACATGTATATATTTTCCATAATTTACATTATACATACATGAACATGTATAGTCGGCTCATAAATTACCATATGAAAAAAAAAGACATAAGAATGTTAAATCATATTTGAAAGCGTATTGTCGTCATTCATTCTCACAAAGTCACAACATTTAAAAAAAAAAAAATTTAAAGTATTGTTTTCTCAGAAAGGAAATGCCTATGTGGATTTTCATTGTCAGTGTTGTTATTTTATTGCAGACATTGAATGTCTTAGATACACAGGACAGGGACTCATTTCACTGAGGGTAAAAATGTACTTCAACACTTGGCCAACAAGTGAATATTAGTCAGATGTAGTATCCATCTAAAGAGACAACTAAATGCCATTACTAGCCGGGTAGTATATCATACACCTGGCCTTATAGTTATGTCATCACTAGCCATGTATATCAACACCTGAACCAACAACTATGTCATCACTAGCCAGGTCTATCATGTGATGTTGTTGTTTGTCCATCAAGAATGATGATGACCATTCATTTCATCCAGTGGGGTTGAAGGTATGGAGCCGTCTGTTCTAAGATGGCTGATAAGGCCTATTTTGGATTGAAATGTTCTTTGACAATGTGGGCAAGGAATGCTTGACGTTTCTGGAGGAGGATTTCCTGCAGTGGTTTTTCTGTCCTGCCTTTTCTTCACAGCTCTTGCAGTCCTGGTTGCCTCACATATGACTGCACCTTTGCGCAATGATGCACGCCACGAATTTCGGTCTCTGGCTGCAGCCTCCCAGGTGTCATGATGAATTCCAAAAGCCTTCAGTGAAATTTTCAGAGTGTCTTTAAAGCGTTTCCTCTGGCCACCTTGGGAGCGTTTACCACAACGCAGTTCGCTGTAAAAAATTCTGGATGAAGAATGACTTGCGCGATGACTTGGATTAAAGTTAGGAAAAGTTGCGCAATTCGTCGACCTCACTCTCTCGCCTGAGTCCATCTGAGTCCAGTGGCAAGACAAGTCAAGACGACTGGAGACGAATACAGGTGCAGTGGATGACCAGGGCGCTCTACGTGCCTTGCCGTGCTCATTACGTTCCACAACGCTTTGCAGGTAAACGCCGTCTTGCCCGTTGAATCAGGGATGATTTCTTCCGCGCAGTCTGCCGAATCCTGTCTTCACATGCTGGGTAGGCATACCCTAGTTTACCTCTTGGTTTGACACCAAATCGGATACCCATGCCTGGTTTAGCCAGCCTCTCACAGCTGTTGCCCGGGGGGTGGCCGCTGTCGCATGCTGACAGCTACTAGGAGCCACAGACACGAGCTGGGTGTCAGGCTTGGACCAGTGGGGGATGGGTCCTGAAAAGGACATGAGAGTCATCCTTACCAAAGGTGCTACCAATGCCTGACACCCCGTACCCCCCACGTTTATCATACACCTGAACCAACAACTATATCATCACTAGCCAGGTCTATCATACACCTGAACCAACAACTATATCATTACTAGCCAGGTCTGTCACACACCTCAACCGATAACTGGATAATGGTAAACACATCCGGTCTATTAATCCACTGGAGCCCTACGCGTGTCAGTCTTTCCAAGCATGGACACAGAATCAGATGAGTACATTTAATTAGTTTAATAGTTTAATATTGTCATAGTGTGTTTCATGTAGGTTTGTGTTGGTTTGTATTTGTTTGTCCTGTGCTGACGAAGGCTTTGGTCGCAACGTCCAATTTGTCTCTTGTAGTCGTGTTTTAGTAAAGCTCACAATCTACTTTTCGTTTTTTTTTTTTTTTTGCGGGGGAGGGGGGGGGGATGATTCATTCATTGCCGATAACTGGATATAACGTGACTTGAGATACTTCCAATGAGATTCAGCACTACATTATTTTATGTGTCACAAGCAATAATAGATAACAATTGGTGTTTATAAACAGTTTGGTAGCTTGAAAGGCTAGTAGCACACCATGCATCTGGTGGTTGTAGAAATGTGGTTTCTGAGGAAAATGCAAAGATTTCCATGGACAGACAGAAAAACCAATGAACAAGTCCTTCAAGAAACAAATGAAGATCGTAAACTGATTAGAGTCATAGAGATTAGAGTCACGTAGCCAGTCAAAACTTTTTGGGCATGTTATGAGAGGAAATGACTTGGAGAACTTGGTGACAATTGGCAAGATTGAGGCGAAGAGACCAGGAGGAAGACCGAGAAGTAAATACCTAGATGGCTTGGCCACGTGGCATGGTCGAGACAGGAACATGGAGCTGATCCACGACTCTGGTGATCATGTGAGATGGCAAAACATGACCGCTCACGCTTATCAGCATGGCACATGATGGATGGATGGGCACCAGACACCACCACATCTGCTCTCTCTCTCTCTCTCTCTCTCTCTCTCTCTCTCTCTCTCTCTCTCTCTCTCTCTCTCTCTCTCTCTCTCTCTCTTTCTCTCTCCTCCAACAGATGCCGAAGTTTAAGATTACTGATCGTCCACACAGGGCACTGATTGTGAATACAGCTACATTGTACAGCACAAGTTTACGACACGGACATTCACCAGTGATGTCAAATGACACACATCTTTGACGTAACCATTCATCATGTCTATGTCTACAGCAACCTTTCGTATATGACACGTCTTATTTGTGCTGTGTGTATTCTTGGTGTCCGATACTTGATGTATCTTGAAGCCAGGGTGGACTGTACTAAATCACTGAATAAAACATAAACAGTCCACTTTTGCACACAGTTCGCTGGGAAGCTGACAACATACTGTCAATAATCACGTATCAGCGAGGCAGTTGTCGGATATTCAAGGTATAGTTACCCATGAAAAGGGCCGTATAAGAGGAGGACAAATATGCATGCATGTAATTAATATCATTGATGTGATCAGGTCATCTTGTTCTTGTGTGAGCAGTCCTTGCTTCATTCCCGTCTTCCTCACTTATTACGTGGTCCTATAGGCTGGGTCTAATTGATGAGACAGAAGATAAAAAAGACAATGTAGTTTATATATATATATACTTTTGTATTCTGTGCGAGGCAAGAGGAAACCTCTAACTAAGTCTCTAGAATAAGTTTAACCCTTGAGTACAGGATGAGAAGTTCGAGTTCAGTTTCTAGTTCGGCAATGGCAACACCAACTACATTAAACAATCAAATAACCACAGGATCAGTTTCTAGCTCGACAATGACAACACCAACTACATTAAACAATCAAATAACCACAGGATCAGTTTCTAGCTCGACAATGGCAACACCAACTACATTAAACAATCAAATAACCACAGGATCAGTTTCTAGCTCGACAATGGCAACGCCAACTACATTAAACAATCAAATAACCACAGGATCAGTTTCTAGCTCGACAATGGCAACACCAACTACATTAAACAATCAAATAACCACAGGATCAGTTTCTAGCTCGACAATGGCAACGCCAACTACATTAAACAATCAAATAACCAGAGGATCAGTTTCTAGCTCGACAATGGCAACACCAACTACATAAAACAATCAAATAACCACAGGAACAGTTTCTAGCTCGACAATGGCAACGCCAACTACATTAAACAATCAAATAACCACAGGATCAGTTTCTAGCTCGACAATGGCAACACCAACTACATTAAACAATCAAATAACCACAGGATCAGTTTCTAGCTCGACAATGGCAACGCCAACTACATTAAACAATCAAATAACCAGAGGATAAGTTTCTAGCTCGACAATGGCAACACCAACTACAGTAAACAATCAAATAACCACAGGATCAGTTTCTAGCTCGACAATGGCAACGCCAACTACATTAAACAATCAAATAACCAGTGGATCAGTTTCTAGCTCGACAATGGCAACATCAACTACATTAAACAATCAAATAACCACAGGATCAGTTTCTAGCTCGACAATGGCAACGCCAACTACATTAAACAATCAAATAACCACATGATCAGTTTCTAGCTCGACAATGGCAACACCAACTACATTAAACAATCAAATAACCACAGGATCAGTTTCTAGCTCGACAATGGCAACACCAACTACATTAAACAATCAAATAACCACAGGATCAGTTTCTAGCTCGACAATGGCAACACTAACTACATTAAACAATCAAATAACCACAGGATCAGTTTCTAGCTCGACAATAGCAACGCCAACTACATTAAACAATATCAAATAACCAGAGTATCAGGTCGACACTCGGGACTCCTATGAAAGGCCAGTCGGAAACATAATCAGACTGCTATTGGTACCATTAGTACTGGGACTCTTCCCTGGCTGTTGAAGATGAGGCGGAGCCTGTATGGGAATGTCCCTATTGCTGTGATGTTTCCTTACTCAATTCACCCCATGATAGACAAGAAAGAAGAGTTTTAACAGAAAGTATCAGCTACAGATCCTTAACACGAACAGGGACAATCATCTGTCCTTTTATTTTTCTTACCATAATACTTACAGCGGTAGCCGTGGCCGAGAGGTCCCTGTGCCCGAGTCAGACTCAGAAGGTACGGGTTCGATCCCAGCAGAGAACTGGGAACCTTTCCAAGAACCACCCAATGATTTCACACGCTCCCTGATCGATTGGGTAGTGTGATTGGATACCAAGTCTTCTCGGATTCATTCATTCATTCATTCATTCATTCATTCAATCACTCAATCATTCAGTAGCATGTCCTTTGCAGAACCTCGCTCCCATAACAACCTTATGGGGAAACCTTTCGTTTATAAGCAAGATTTCCCCCGTCCAATACACCCATCAGGAGATCGTATCCTGCACCCATCTTCTTTTTGGCCTTCCTCTTCCTCTTTTTTCATGGCATATAACCGTCCGTTATTGTTCTCTACAAACTTTCATGACATTTCAAGTGATCAAATTATTTCATTCTTCTTTGTGTTGTCGTCTTTAGTGGCCAACCTTCTTCAATATTCAAATCTTGCGTATGGGTGCATTTGTTCTTTTCTGTATCTCCAATATGGACGAAAATCAGATGGTGCTGTGTGCAAGTTTGCACGTTAAAATTTCCTCGACAGTTGGAAATCACGAGAAGTACGCTGTAAGGTCACTGCTCTGGCAAACATTGTCACCCACGAGTAGATTTTGCCGCTGACCTAGGATGGAATCTGTCTGCAGGAGGTGAAGCGTACACACATGCATGCCAAAGTCGGACACATCCATCTATGAGGCACATATCTAGGAGTGACGCACTTCCTCGGAAGGAAGGAAGGAAGGAAGGAAGGAAGGAAGGAAGGAAGGAAGGACGGAAGGCAGGCAGGCAGGCAGGAAGGCAGGCAGGCAGGAAGGAAGGAGGAAGGAAGGAAGGCAGGCAGGCAGGCAGGCAGGCAGGCAGGCAGGCAGGCAGGCAGGCATGCAGGCAGGAAGGAAGGAGGAAGGAAGGAAGGAAGGAAGGAAGGAAGGAAGGAAGGAAGGAAGGAAGGAAGGAAGGAAGGAAGGAAGGAAGGAAGGAAGGAAGGAAGGAAGGAAGGAGATACTTACAATGCATTCCTATTTGAATTCTTCTTTCTCTCCCTGGACAGGCTGGTCAGTCTGTTGGTCTCCTCCTGCCACCAGGCTTGTCGGGCCAGATCTTCATTCTTCTTGACCCGAATGGTCTCCATGACCTCCTGCCCGACCTGGAACACCTCCTGACCTAAATTCGCAGCCAGTTCTTGGACACTCTGCTGTTGCTCTGCCGACATCTTCTGGGCTGAGGTTAAAGATGTCTTCACCAGAGCGCTCAGACCGCTGACCATGTCTCTGATTTGGGAGAGTTCGGACAGGATCTGTTTCTGGGAGTGCTCGAACTGGGCCGCCAGGCTCTGCTGGTTCTTCTCTAAGGAGTCTAACTTTGTGTATATGTCGATGGGATCGCCGGCCTGAAAGTAAGAGGGACAGGTTCAAGTCACAAACTTCAGAGACGGTCAGGTAGACAGACAGACAAGGGTTGCCCCATCATGCTCCATTCCTGTGCCAGTGAATATCACACAAAATGCTACCCACTGGCTCATGTGAAAAGTGGAACAGACAGGAGTCTTGACGAACTAACAGGCCGCACAGGTATACTATGCATAATGCCGCTGTCAGAATGCCCACACAAAAATCCGCCACGAAAAATACAGTTCATCGTCGATGAAAGTGCATTCACTAGACAACTAGACATTAATCTGTACCAATGTGTCTATCTACCATTGTATATGTTATTGTATTATATTATAAAACGAAAAACATGCAATTTGAAATATTCCGTGAAGGTTTTAATAATTCCGTACCTGACTTATGCTTAATGGAGCATATTGACTCTGGTCAGTTTCATTTCGAGTCTCAGCGAGGTTTAACTCATCGTAAATAGGCTCAGTTTGTAGACTGTCTGAAAAGGAAAAGATGTGATGGTTTTCGTGAATCTTTGAGAAGAAATTGTGTTAGCTCTTAAAGCCAGTGCATTGACTTTCACCTTGTCTCGTTAACCCACCCGGAAAAACAACAGACAGCAATACAGATCTCTGTAACTGTCAAGGAGACACAATAGTTTATTGTATAGGTCTCTCTAACCCACTCAGAGACACAAGAGATAAAGATGCATATCTCTCTAACCCACTCTAACCCACTCTACCCCACTCTGAAACACAACAGCTAACAATACACATCTTAGATAATTCAGAAATGATAAACACGTAACTTAATAATGGCATAAGTAAATAAATAAATAAGTTGATAATGGCATAACTTGATATAGATATAACTTTATATAGACATAACTTGATATAGATATAACTTGATAAAGACATAACTTGATAAAGATATAACTTGGTATGTTGTTGTTTGTCCATCAAGAATGATGATGATCATTCATTTCATCCAGTGGGGTTGAAAGTATGGAGCCGTGAGTTCAAAGATGGCTGATAAGGCCTATTTTGGCTCGAAATGTTCTTTGACAATGTGGGCAAAGAATGCTTGACGTTTCTGGAGGAGGTTTTTCTGTCCTGCCTTTTATTCACAGCTCTTGCAGTCCTGGTTGCTTCACACATGGCTTCACCATTTCGTGATGATGCACGCCACGAATTTCGGTCTCTGGCTGCAGTCTCCCAGGTGTCATGATGAATTCCAAAAGCATTCAGTGAGATTTTCAGAGTGTCTTTAAAGCGTTTCCTCTCGCCGCCTTGGGAGCGTTTTGCCACAATGTAACTCGCCGTAAAAACAAAAACAAAAATTCGTTTAGGGAGCTTGTGATCTGGCATGCGAGTCAAGTGACCAGCACAGTGAATCTCATTCTTCATTAGTAACGTGTGAATACTGGGCATGGACGCTCTCTATAGGACTTCAGTGTCTGGGATCTTGTCTTGTCATTTCATCTTCAGTAGCTTCCTAAGGCAGACTGTGTGGAAGTGGTTTAATTTCCTAGATAAACAGTCCAGGTTTCACAAGCATATAGCAGTGTGGATAATACAACTGCTTTGTAGACTTTCAGCTTTGTGTGCAGGCTTATTCCATTTCTGTCCCATACATTCTTGTACAGTCTGCCAAAGACCGCGCTGACCTTGGAGATTCTTGCATTCACTTCATCATCAATTGTGGCAGCTTGTGACACAGTGCTGCCCAGATAGATGAATTTGTTCACAACACTTAGTCTATGACCGTTCACCTTGATATTCGGCACGGTGTGATTATTTCCTGGAGCTAGCTGGTACATAACTACAGTCTTCTCCAAGTTGGTATTGAGCCCAAAGTTGGCACAGGCATGTGAGAAAGGTGAAACATTGTGTTGCATGTCTGCCTCTGAGTTGGCATATAGAGAGCAATCATTAGCAAACAGGAGCTCTCTGACGGTGTAGCTGTTAATTTTGGTTTTAGCTTTCAGCCTTCTGAGATTTAATAACTTTCCATCCATGCGGTGATGTCTATTCCAATGTCGTTGTTCTCGAAGGCATTCGTCAACATAGCTGAAAGATGAGGCTGAACAGTGTTGGTGCCAGGACACATCCTTGATATAGACATAACTTGATAAAGACGTAATTTGATAAAGACATAATTTGGTATAGATATAACTGTATATAGACATAAATTGATAAAGTTTGATGGTGCAACTTCAGATGAGTTTGAAATCAAGAGTGGGGTTAAGCAAGGTTGTGTACTATATAGCTCCCACCCTCTTTGGAATATACTTTTCACTTCTTCTGAAATATGCCTTTCATGATCAGGATGGTGGTATATACATTCGCTCAGATGGCGGCCTCTACAATGCTCAGAGATTGAAAGCCAAGACCAAAATTAGGAGGGTATGATCAGAGAGTTGCTTTTTGCAGATGATGCTGCAGTTACGACCCACTCTGAGGAAGAATTATACTATATGCATTCTCCAATGCTTGTTCTGAATTTGGTTTAACAATTAGCAAAAAGAAGACACAGATTATGTCACAAGGTGCACATGGGGTACCATCAATCTTTATTGACGACGCCGAACTAGAGATGGTAGACCATTTTACATATCTAGGATAAGAGGTAAATAGCAAATTATCCCTAGATCAGGAAATCAACATCCGGATTCGTAAGGCAGCAACAACAATGAACAGGTTTAGAAAATGAGTCTGGGAGAACAGGAAGCTTACTGCCAAAACAAAAGTCCTTGTCTATCAAGCCTGTGTCCTTAGTACTCTTCTTTATGGCAGTGAAACTGGACAACTTACTCACACCAAGAGAAACGTTTAAACAGCTTTCATATGAGATGTCTGCGAAGAATTCTTGGTATTAAGTGGCAAGACAAAATCACAAATAATGAAGTATTGGAAAGATCAGGTTGTGTAGATGCTCAGTTTTCGTAGACTTAGATGGATAGGACATGTTAGGAGGATGGATGATGGTAGAATATCAAAGGACATCTTTTTTGGTGAATTACAGATGGGTAAGAGATCTCAGGGTAGGCCTCTACTACGATACAAAGATGTGTGTAAGCGGGACATGATTGATACAGGCGTTGATAATGCACATTGGGAGCAAGTCGCTGCTGAACGTGTTGCATGGAGGGCAAACATCAGAAATGGAATAAAGACAAAGGAGAACATTATTGCAGATAAAGCACACACAGTGCGTGAGAGACGTAAGATGGTGCATGATGGTGGAAATGACCACGTGTTCACATGCACCCACTGTGAACGGACATTTACAGCACAAATTGGCCTTATCAGTCACACTCGCTACCGCCATAGTTAAAAGTTATTATGCCTTGTTGAAGCACAAACTATCGTCTGTCAAGACGGCAAGGTGCCAAAATGATAAAGACATAACTTGATATAGACATAATTTGATAAAGACAACTTGATAAAGGCATAACTTGACAAAGATATAACTTGATATAAACATAAATTGATATAGATATAACTTGATATAGAGTAACTTGATCAAGACAATACTTGATATAGACATAACTTGGTAAAGACATAACTCAATAAAGACAAAAGTTGATCGAACTGGGCGACCATAACTTGATAAAGGCATAACTTGATAAATACATAACTTGATATAGACATAACTTGATATAGACATAACTTGATATAGACATAACTCGATAAAGACATAACTTGATATAGACATAACTTGATACAGACATAACTTGAATTAGACGTAACTTGTAAAAGACATAACTTGATAAAGACATAACTAATGTAATCTTGCACGAAACATATGCTGTGTCTTTATTGAACTTACTGGCTCCCACGTCATCTGGTGTTCGCATTCTGTCCGTCTCACGGTTGTCGTTGTTTCCGTTCTGTGAACACAGTTACATGTTTAATATACATATGTGGTTTCTGTAGTACAACCCTGTTATCAGTTTAACTCACGTATCTGCATGCCCCCGTTGTTTTATCAGTGACACATTGGTGAGTCGTATTTTTCGAATGCCGTACGCGGGATTACGAACTGCGTCCGTAATTAACCCGTCGCGGGCACGGAACCGGTACGATGGTAATAGGGAGCTAATCCACTCGCAAACATCAGTCCGGAGCACCAGAAACAGTTGCACGTGTAAGGACTACGCTTGAGTTCAAACAAACAACAACAACAAAACAGCGCTAATGTAGTACGAAGCTGGCACTAATTAACTTCAACATTAGGACAGAAGTAATTTTCTAGTGAGACAATGGGAAAGGTATAGAATATTATCGTACTGAATCATCATTATCATCATGTGTAATGCCAACACTTGTAGGCAATCCTGGTTCAGCATCTCCCATGATCAGCACTCATGAATCAGGTATGAGTTCTAGTACGATTATATCATGTGGTCAAGTCACACAGAAAAGTGTCTCTTTGACTTCCATTATATATTTTGCCATTAATTTTACCCGTTGTAAAATAGGTTGACATACTGAATGTTATAACAGGACAGTGGCGAAAACAGTTTAAACATGAAATGTAAATAAACAGCCTATAGGACGCGTAAGCCTTCTGTCTCGTGTACTGTCAATCTTCTTATAGTCCATGTCGTGTGGTGTTGGTGATCATGTATGTCCACAACCTTCTGTCTCGTGTACTGTCAATCTTCTTATAGTCCATGCCGTGTTGCGTTGGTGATCATGTCTGTCCACAACCTTCTGTCTCGTGTACTGTCAATCTTCTTATAGTCCATGCCGTGTTGCGTTGGTGATCATGTCTGTCCACAACCTTCTGTCTCGTGTACTGCCAATCTTCTTATAGTCCATGTCGTGTGGCGTTGGTGATCATGTCTGTCCACAACCTTCTGTCTCGTGTACTGCCAATCTTCTTATAGTCCATGCCGTGTGGCGTTGGTGATCATGTATGTCCACAGCCTTCTGTCTCTGGTGCTGTCAATCTTCTTATAGTCCATGCCGTGTGGCGTTGGTGATCATGTATGTCCACAGCCTTCTGTCTCGTGTACTGCCAATCTTCCTATAGGCCATGCCGTGTAGTGTTGGTGATCATGTATGTCCACAGCCTTCTGTCTCGTGTACTGCCAATCTTCTTATTGTCAATTCAAATCAAATCAAATCAACTTTATTTTAAAAGGGTCACAAATTTGGCACGCAGGCCCGTCTTACCTTCGGCCCTTCTAGTCACTCATCTTTCGTCCATCAGGAGCATTATACATTCTCAAAGGAAGACAAAAAACCATTGTGAAATGAATGTTGTAAACATAAACAAGACAAATTACCATTTTATGAGGCCCATCTCCCACCTACCCACACATCACCCAACCCACACATCACCCCCCCCCCACACACACACACACACACACACATCCAGGGACACATACATACACAACCAACCGACCCACCCCCCTCCCACACATCCCGCGCCCACCCACATATACATCCTAACCCCGTGTCAATGCCGTGTGGCGTTGGTGATCATGTCTGTCCAAAGCTTTTTGTCTCTTGTGCTGCCAATCTTCTTATAGTCCATGCCGTGTGGAGTTGGTGATCATGTCTGTCCACAGCCTTCTGTCTCATGTACTGCCAATCTTCTTATAATCCATGCCGTGTGGTGTTGGTGATCATGTCTGTCCACAACCTTCTGTCTCATGTACTGTCAATCTTCTTATAATCCATGCCGTGTGGTGTTGGTGATCATGTATGTCCACAGCCTTCTGTCTCGTGTACTGCCAATCTTCTTATAGTCCACGCCGTGTGGCGCTGGTGATCATGTCTGTCCACAGTCTTCTGTCTCGTGTACTGCCAATCATTTCTGATACCGACGTTCCTCCATGCCATGATGTCAAACTGTCCAGAAAACTGTCTCTTGGCCTCCATTTGACACTCTTCCCCCCTTGTGACGACATACTCCAGTATTCCTGTTCGCATGACATACCCAACGACTGTCCTCTGCTGATACGAATAACCAGTTCTGTGTGTGAGTTAAAGTCTGTCAATACATTATGTGTGTGAGTTAACGTCTGTCAATACATTCTGTGTGTGAGTTAACGCCTGTCAATAAATTCTGTGTGTGAGTTACAGTCTGTCAATACATTATGTGTGTGAGTTAAAGTCTGTCAATACATTCTGTGTGTGAGTTAAAGTCTGTCAATACATTCTGTGTGTGAGTTAACGTCGGTCAATACATCGCCGTGGCTCTTCCTATCCGTGCACGATGTTCTCATCATTCTTCTATTACACCACATGTCCCCAGTTCCCATATAATTTCTCATCATTCTTCTATAACACCACATCCCCCCAGTTCCCATATAATTTCTCATCATTCTTCTATAACACCACAAGTCCCCAGTTCCCATATAATTTCTCATCATTCTTCTATAACACCACATCCCCCCAGTTCCCATATAATTTCTCGTCATTCTTCTATAACACCACATCCCCCCAGTTCCCATATAATGTCTCGTCATTCTTCTATAACACCACATCCCCCCAGTTCCCATATAATTTCTCGTCATTCTTCTATAAAACCACATCCCCCCAGTTCCCATATAATTTCTCGTCATTCTTCTATAACTCCACATCCCCCCAGTTCCCATATAATTTCTCGTCATTCTTCTATAACACCACAAGTCCACAGTTCCCATATAATTTCTCGTCATTCTTCTATAACACCACATTCCCCCCCCCCCCCCCAGTTCCCATATAATTTCTCATCATTCTTCTATAACACCACATGTCCCCAGTTCCCATATAATTTATCGTCATTCTTCTATTATACCACATCCCCCCAGTTCCCATATAATTTCTCGTCATTCTTCTATAACACCACAAGTCCACAGTTCCCATATAATTTCTCGTCATTCTTCTATAACACCACATCCCCCCAGTTCCCATATAATTTCTCGTCATTCTTCTATAACACCACATGTCCCCAGTTCCCATATAATTTCTCGTCATTCTTCTATTACACCACATCCCCCCAGTTCCCATATAATTTCTCGTCATTCTTCTATAACACCACACCCCCCCCCCCAGTTCCCATATAATTTCTCATCATTCTTCTATAACACCACATCCCTCCAGTTCCCATATAATTTCTCGTCATTCCTCTATAACACCACATCCCCCCAGTTCCCATATAATTTCTCGTCATTCTTCTATACCACCACATGTCCCCAGTTCCCATATAATTTCTCGTTATTCTTCTATAACACCACATGTCCCCAGTTCCCATATAATTTCTCATCATTCTTCTATAACACCACATCCCCCCAGTTCCCATATAATTTCTCATCATTCTTCTATAACACCACATCCCCCCAGTTCCCATATAATTTCTCGTCATTCTTCTATAACACCACATCCCCACAGTTCCCATATAATTTCTCGTCATTCTTCTATAACACCACATCCCCCCAGTTCCCATATAATTTCTCGTCATTCTTCTATACCACAACATGTCCCCAGTTCCCATATAATTTCTCGTCATTCTTCTATAACACCACATGTCCCCAGTTCCCATATAATTTCTCATAATTCTTCTATAACACCACTGTCAGGGTCTTAAACCTGGCTCGTTGGACCTAACATATGTGAGACAAGTACAAGTACAAAATGATTGGACTTGACACACAATGACACTAAGTTCAATGGATTTATTCACAATTCACATGCAAGACAATCTAGTTTGGCATGTGATGATCATTACAATACATATACAATACATCAGTACACTTACAGACAAAACCTACAGCATCACAGTCTATCTCACAAGATATACAAGCACTCGACTTTCGGGCACAGTAACGATACGAAGCCTTTCTCAACCCACACGTCTTGTCTTGTCCGAGTCCCCAAGCAGTCTGCCGGTTTCCTCACACAGTGCTTGCCCTGTGGACTGGCTTCACGAGGACTGCGTGCGTCCTGCTTTGTCCTTGCCTGACCGCTGACGATCGCGTCAGCCCGCAACCTGTGGGCAGGTAACTGGTACTCGTCTGGCGGCCGTAACGATGTTACTGCATCCCGGCTGGCGACTATTCGCCTGGTGGGCGTAACGATGTTCCTGCATCTCGGTTGGAGACATAGAGATTCTGACACGCTCCCCCGGGGCTTATTCATGAAAGATTTTATATTTCATGCATAATCTACCTAGACATAGGGTTTATATTTTAACCATGTCAGAATCGACCTTTCTGTTGTCATGCACATTGGCATAGAAATACATAAGAAATGCAAGTTGTATGTTAAGTCGTGCGGTGTTCAATCTTCACCACTTTCCAAGTTTCATCCTCTCGATGGATGATCACCTGAGTTGCAATATTGACCCAGTCAGATCGGTAGCATCAGCAACAACGCAACTACCTCGCAACCTCTAAAAAAACTGAATAATATGCTTTTTGCAACAAAAAACATCAGGTAAGACCGTAATACGACTTTTTATAAGTCGTATTCAACGCTCGAGTTCCGACCTCATTTGGCCGGGAGTTCTTCCGTTGGTCTACAACTCCGGTAACCCTATACCATACCTAGCTGATGACCATTTGGAGTGTTGACAATCTGGCAACACAATGGCTATTTTTATACAACACATCTCTGAATACATTTCCATTTACCCCCTTAGTGTAATAAAGTAATAACAACAAAAATGAAATGGACATAATTTCAAAAGATTTCAAATCTAAATTATTACAACTATTATTCTATTTCTCAGCGTCATAGCTTGATGCTTTTCCACACTAGCGAAAAAATGTCGGTAGAGTGAATAAGTTAATCAAGATATGATTCTAAGATTACATTAGTCGAAAAATGTTAATACACAATTCGTGTATTCGAAATTGGTGTTTCATAATTATTTTAGAAGCGTCATACATTTTTAAGAATTTTGTTTATCGTCTGCTACTTTTGATCTAAATTTACATTCATCCGGAAGTACACACGAACAGCTGGTGTTGTTAAAACTCTATCACACACTTGTTCCGCTCTGGTGTAGCAATGCGAAATTGTTCTGATAGTTCATGTGTTCGTTGTTTCGCTGGAAAACTTCTGGATTCTGATTAACTGCAGTGGTGTAAATGTCAAAGTTCAGTTCACACTTTCGTTCACGGATTAAAATGTCACTGGATATGATCCACTCGCAGATACCAATGATAACTTGATTAGTTCGCTTCAGGTAAGTTGAAAGCGCATGTGGCACTGTTCTTGTTTTATAATATATACAATTAATATTGTTCGCTTTCTACCACGCACTACACAATTATTCCAGACGATTACTACACTAATAATAAAATAAGAAACAATATTTACAGTGGGAATGAACCCTATCACATCACATCATCGATGTACACAGCTTTTCTGAAAAAACAAATTCACTGATGGCTGTGTTGGTCTGAGTGTTTTCTAACACACTGCACTCAGACATTAGTGCTTACTGGGTCGTTCGGACAACGGGACAAAAGATCAGCAATCGTGTTGGTTGTGCCAGCGATATGTCGAACTTCAAAGCTGTAATCTTGAAGCAAAAGAGACCAGCGCGCTATCATCTGGTTTGTTGGGACCCCTGAAGTAATAAATTTTAATGGACTGTTGTCGGACTCTACGATGAAATGTCGTCCTAGGAGGAATCTGGACAATTTAGTTATACCCACCACTAGAGCAAGAGCTTCTAACTGAGGTGTGGACCAAGCGCGTTCTCTTGGTTTCAATTTCCTAGAGACGTAGTATACAGGATATAGAATGTTGTCATATTCCTGTAATAGAACAGCTCCAATAGCCACGGTGCTCGCGTCTGTGCGTAATCTGAAAGGAATATGTAAATTTGGCAATTTGAGAATGGGATTCTTTAAACTATTCTCATAAAAATAAGATAACACTTTCTGGAATGCAAATTTTAGGCATTCATTGTTTACAATCTTTTCAGGTTGGTTTTTCGTTAGTAGGTTAGTAAATTTTTCTGTCAGTTCAGCAAAATCTGGAATGAACTGCCTATAATAATTTAATAGTCCTAATACACTTCTGACTTGTTTCTTGGTAGTCGGAAGTGAGAGTTTCAGTATTTTGGACACGATGTTATCGTCTGTCGTGACAAAGCCATTAGATATTCTATAACCCAAGAAGGAGATTTCCTGATAGGCTATGTCTACTTTTGTCGGCTTCACAGTCAGTCCGTGTTGTCTAATCCGTTCAAAAGTCTGCTGTAATGTCTTTATGTGGTCTGTCATCGTCTTTGTGTGAACACAAATGTCGTCCATGTAACAGATAATGTTTGTTATGTCCACAAGTAATAGTCGTGTCATACGTACGAATGTCGCTGGGGCATTGACTAGCCCAAATGGTAATTTGCACCATTCGTACAGTCCCCAAGGTGTGGCAAAAGCTGTCAGATGTCTGCTCTGTTCGTCTACCGTTATCTGCCAGTAACCTTTCGTCATATCTAACTTCGTGAAGTACCTAGAGTCTGTCAGTTCTGTCAGTAGGTCCTCGCAGTTGGTCATTGGTTCCAGATCTAGAAGAGTTATTTTATTTTATTTTCTATAGTCGACACAGAGTCTTATCGTGTTGTCTTTTTTGCGTACCATGACCATTGGAGATGAAAAATGTGATTGGGATCGTCTAATGATGTTGTTTTTCTCTAAGCTAATGATCTCTTGATGTAAGTTTTCTTTGTAATGTAATGGAATGGTGTAAGGTCTGCATTTTATTGGTGTGTTTGAAGTGAGTGTGATGTGATGTTGTACTAATTCTGTTTGTCCTGTGTTGTTGGAGAAGATGGTGTTGTATTGTTGTATGATATGTTTGCAACTGTTTGTTTCTGCTTGAGTTAAGTTTGGGTTTATTTTGATTTCTTTCAAGCAGTTTGTCGTGTCTAATGCAGGTGTTGGAATTTCGTCACTATCTTCGTCATCTTCATGGTCTATTATCACTGTACAAGCTGTTGTATCGTCTTGTTTGTTGTCTCTGTTGTAGTATGGTCTTAGCATATTGATGTGGAATATTTTATGTTTGTCTTTTATTTGAATCTCATAGTCTACATTCGAAATCTGTCTTATAACTTTAAATGGTCCCTGCCAAGAGTCAGTCAATAAGTGTCGGTCACTAGGTAAGAGAAGAAGTACGTCCTGTCCCGGTGTCAATGTTATTGTCCTGTTACCTGTGTCTGCATATTGTCTATATGTAGCACCAGATAGTTTTAGTGCTTCTTTTGCAATAGTACAAGATTTGATGATTCTTTCGCGCAATGATGTAACATACACGTATGATGATATGGGTTTAAGTACAGGGGTGGCTTTAGTTAACATTGCATGATAGATACTCAATGGGCCACGTGGTTTGGCACCATAGATAAGTTCAAAAGGAGAGAATCCAGTACTAGAATGTGGGACCTCGCGATAAGCAAAAAGTATAGCGGGCAAATATATGTCCCAGTTTTTGGGATGTTCTTGCGTGACTTTAGCAAGCATATGCTTCAAATCACCGTTAAACTTTTCGATGATTCCCGTTGAGTGAGGATGGTATGGAGAATTGAAACATTGTTTCACCCCTAACATTTTTGGTGAAAGCTTGAGTAGATGCAGCAATAAATTGACTTCCCCTATCTGATAGGATAGTGTCTGGAAATCCTATTCGTGAAAATATATGGAAGAAAACTTCCATAATATCATTGGCAGTTATGTTCTTTAACGGAATCGCTTCCTGCCAGCGGCTACATAAATCAATGTTGGTAATGATGAACCTATTCCCTCTGGATGTTACTTGATTCAGAGGGCCCACTATGTCGACAGATATTTTCTCAAAAGGTCGACTGGCTAAGTCGGTAATTTGTAATTTGGCCTGTGGGTTTTTACCTTTTTTCACTAGTTTTTGGCAGATATCACAACTTCTACAATATTTCTTAATGTCATTGCAGAATCTTGGCCAATAAAACTGTGTTAATAATCTTGATCTGGTCTTAGAGTATGCCATATGCCCTGCAAGAGGTATATCGTGGGCAAGATGTAAGGCTTGCTTACGGTATTCAATTGGCAACACAGTTTGCTCTGTGGTGCTGTCACCTCTGATATAGTATCTGGTAAGGATGCCATTCTTCAGAGCAAAATGCCATCTTGCATTTTTGGTTACCTTTGGCTTTTGGTCGATCAGATTAAAATATTTAGATAATGAAGGACCAGCCTTTTGGGCTGCTACAAACGTTTCCTTCATGGTTTTAGGAGGTAGTATGACTGGGCTAAGCATTTCTATAGCCTCAGTTTGATTAATTTCATCTTGCACTCTCGCAGTAGATCTTGTTACTGCGTTCACACATTCAATGATATCAGATGGTGATGAAACATTTTGGTCAATGGATTCATGAAGTGTTAGTGCTCCATTAGCTACCCTACATTCATCTGGTGATACTATACTTTCAATGATGACATGTGATGGTGATGATGGTGTGTTATCATCAATACAAACAGATGTAATATCATGAGGCATATCATTTACCTCTGGTAAATTACCAATGATAATATCACACACAGGGTTAGTTAATGCAGCGCATTTTACTTTCCCAGTGAGGAAAGGTGTTTGAATATATGCCCATGCTAATGGGTACTTTTCAATATTTCCAGAGAATGTTCTGCATGTTACGTGCCTGCCTGTATAGTCTGTAGGCATTATGAACTGTCTCTTTAGCCCTATAAGAGAGCTTCCGGTGTCACGAAGCACTGTAGCAGGCTTGCCATTCACATATCCCTGATGGATGTTTATTCTGCCTTTGGAATCTATTACCAAATTAGCTTCTTCATTGGCAATAGGAATAGAGTGGCCGCATGTTAAAATGCCATCTTCATAAAAGGTATTACAAATAGTACATTTATGTGAATTAAACATGTCAAAAGCCTGTGCTGAGTTCACAGGGAGTTTTTCTGAATGTTCTTCATCTGATGATGAACTGTCAAATAAGGCGGCATTTGCTTTCTTGGTCATTTGCCTTCCTTTACAATCATGACGCCAGTGGCCGTACGCTTTACAGAGGAAGCATTTTCATACCTTTTTAAAGGATTTACGTTCCTTATCCTGACTATTTATGTAGTTTTGTAAGTATGTAAGATATGCTGGGTTCTTATCGCACATTTCACCTTGGTGGTGTGACGTGTTACAAAATCTACAATGATTGTATTTCTCAGAATTAGGCTTATAAGTTCTTTGCCTATTGTAGGTTTCTGATCGAGGTTTGTCATAGTTTGCAGCTGCTACGAAGTTTGTATCAGTAGCTTCACTAGCACAACAATGTTTATTGGCTGAGTAGTAAGCCGACCCACGTCTCTCCATCTCTTCTACACTCGTACATTCATTCTCTAGCAAAAAATTTTAAAATGCTGGTGGAAGGGATGTGATGATTTTATCCCTGATAATGAGATCTTCTAACTTATCATAGTCTTTATTTACTTTGGCTGCTGAACTCCATTTTGTAAATACGTCTCGGACTACAGAGACATAGTCAGAGAACGTCTGAGTAGATTTAGGACTCAGTTTGCTGAACTGTTCTCTGTATCCTGCCTCATCTAGCATAAACTGAGCCATAATTTTCAATTTTAGATAGTGGTAATCTTTTCTGAGGTCTTTGGGGATAGTCTCTATGACTTTTAGAGGTTCCCCTGACAAACTCCTCATATAAATAATGTTCCATTCAGAAACTGGAACTTGATAATGGTCCATTAAGGTTTCAAAATTTTGGGTGAACGCTGCAATGCAGTCACCTGAGGTATAATTTCTCACAATACCTTGATACTTTTTGTACTGGTTCTCTTTTTCCAGTCTTTCAGATTTCTTAGACTCTTTGTTTATGGCAGTCTCGGTGTCAAGCTGTTTAATTTTGAGTTGTAATTCAAGCTCTTCGCGTTTGCTTTGAGCTGCTATTTCTGCCTTCTTCAATTCAGAATCTAACTCTGCTTGTTTCGTTTTCGCAGCTAAATCTAGCTCAGCTCGTTTTAATGCTGTTTCTGCCTCTGCCTGCTTTGATGCTCTTTCAGCCGCTCTTTCATATCGCGTTCCCTAGCTTTTTCTTGTACTAGGAGGTGTTCAGAATATTTTGTTTCACTCCATTTTGTTAACTCGTCACCAGTTAACTTTAGCCTTAAACCCATCTCGATGAAGTCATTTAATGAAGACATGATGGAATGTGTAAATGAAAATAAGTTATCAGACACACAATTTGTTACAAGGTGTTAGTAACGTGAACAATTTTACAATATTGTTGACTTACAATTTATGCCCAAATTTGCATCCGAAAGTATATAGAAAAAAATATACTCAAGTGTACTGGATGCGGTGAAGAATGGTTCAAACCAGGGCTAGGAACTGTAGGGTCGCTACTTCAAGGACAGATGACCTCTACGGGCAAGGGTTTCAGATGGCACAGAAAACCTGCTTTCTTTTTGGGAGGGAATAAATTAGAATCTCCCTTTGTGTGAGGTGTATGCTTGTCACTAAGTTTTGATTAGGTTTGTATGGCGTTGAGTGTAATTGTAGGTCGTAATGTCGTCGGTCAACAATTTTTCAAATCACAAGTCACTTTCTTTCCTAAACTTTCTTCTTTCCACAACTAACTTCACAAATACAATCTAGATATCTTCCAACAATCTATAACAATGATGACACATCACTTACATCAAGATGACATTTAGTAAGGACATAGACATCATGTTCACAAGATGGCGACAAGTTTTACAATCACAGATGTTTTACACGTTTAAACAATCAAATGCATGTAATTTACGTTAGTATGTTCAATGAGGACGAGCCTTCCATGTTCACACATGTCAGGGTCTTAAACCTGGCTCGTTGGACCTAACATATGTGAGACAAGTACAAGTACAAAATGATTGGACTTGACACACAATGACACTAAGTTCAATGGATTTATTCACAATTCACATGCAAGAAAATCTAGTTTGGCATGTGATGATCATTACAATACATATACAATATATCAGTACACTTACAGACAAAACCTACAGCATCACAGTCTATCTCACAAGATATACAAGCACTCGACTTTTGGGCACAGAAACGATACGAAGCCTTTCTCAACCCACACGTCTTGTCTTGTCCGAGTCCCCAAGCAGTCTGCCGGTTTCCTCACACAGTGCTTGCCCTGTGGACTGGCTTCACGAGGACTGCGTGCGTCCTGCTTTGTCCTTGCCTGACCGCTGACGATCGCGTCAGCCCGCAACCTGTTACCGCAACGATGTTACTGCATCCCGGCTGGCGACTATTCGCCTGGTGGGCGTAACGATGTTCCTGCATCTCGGTTGGAGACATAGAGATTCTGACAACCACATCCCCCCAGTTCCGATATAATTTCTCATCATTCTTCTATAACACCACATCCCCCCAGTTCCCATATAATTTCTCATCATTCTTCTATAACACCACATCCCCACAGTTCCCATATAATTTCTCATCATTCTTCTATAACTCCACATCCCCCCAGTTCCCATATAATTTTTCACGTTGATGTGGCTGTTGGCTTTAACGCGCTTGTGATTAAACTTCCGGTGGGTTAAAGGCGAAGTAACGGGTTCATCTCCTACACCAATGAGTCTCATTTCATCTCATCTTTTCACCTCATCTCATCATCTCATCATCTCATCTCATCTAATCTCGTCCCTCTTATACCTTGCGGGGTCGAGGTGAAGTATAAACAGCGAGAGAGTGTACATTTATTGGCTTCATATCTCTAAATTCCCATGTACTGTTATTCCATCTGTCCATGGTTTACATGGTGGGCCTCTACTTCTGGTTCTGCTTGGTCTGTACATGCTTGCTTGTTGTGGTATGCTGTCAGTTAGTAGTCTAGTTAGGGGCAGATCCATTTCACCTGCTGTTTTCTAATTACATCTACCGTTGCTATTACCCACACTTTAGTCCTGATTCTGATGTCAGGTCTTAGTCAGATATGACTAAGCTACAGTATGACAGTAGACGGTACTACCTGCTTCTGTTAGCGACGGACGTTGAGCGGCGCTTACCAAACCCGACACCCCACAGTGTGCCAACGGCTTTGGGCGGAAGAACGCAATTGGGAGGGTACAAGCCTTATCCTAGTGCGAGGAAGTGCAGCCTAAAGACTAAATGTCATGGCAGGGCAGACCAGGCCCTAAGCCTTGGTTGGCAACTGGTCTAGAATTGAAGCTCCGACAGGCGGACAGTTAGAGCATTGCTTTGCTGATCCGGCAGCTTCTGAAGCTTGTCTTGTTGCAGACGTATTGGTGTTATCTTTCCTCTGGAGTACACTAGACAGGCCGAGAGAGGGATCGTGCTGCATGGGCAACACATGGTCTCTAAATTCAGTCCAGGCTTTGTGTTATGGAGAGGTATAACTCCATTTTACAAACTATCGTCTGTCAAGACAGCAAGGTGCCAGTCAGTCCTAATTTAATCACTTCAGATTATCTCTGTTCTTTATATATTGAGTATTCTTCTCAGGAATCTCATTTCCGTTTATGAAATTTTCATTTTCTCTTTTAATGTCATTGTCCAGGTTTGGCATCGATAGCATAGAGTTGGTAGGAAAATTGTTTTGTAGAGTGCTCTTTTTTTTAAAGTATGTACTGATGCGGCAAATGACCTGCAACATTAGAAAAGAACATAGGAGTGGCTCAATATATCTCTGTGTGCACAACTGATGGGCGTTGTTTAAACAACTCACGAATTGCTGACGACACTGTTCTGATGGTTCTAACCCCATGTTTACAGAACAATGGGCACTCGGTGGTGGGATATGTGCTGGATGTCACGCCGGCCGCCTGCATCTCGCAAGACATTTCATGATACCCAGCTTAGGCTTCGTCAACCATGTCTATTTTACAACTGTGCATGGGTGCGAACTCCAGCTCTTCAATACCGGACTGTCCTGCAAATCTCTTAGTCATTACCCCAACGCGGCATCCTAAAGGCATGCTTGCTTCTTAGTGACGCAAGTGACCTCGGGAAGAACCACTCGAGCAGGGGTGATTCAACTACTAGGATCCTCACCTTCTCATAGACATGATCATTTAGGCGTGTATACTTAACCCCCCTTTAAAGTTTACTTAATCTACCTGGCCTAGAAATCAGTCAGAAAGCCTTCAAGACCTGCTCAGGACGTCTACCACGTTATGGAAAGACCAGAACAAATAATTATTCCTCGCATCAGTAAAGAACACAATAGATTACTCAACCATACACATACAAAATTCAAGATTGGTGAATCAGCCATATGCATATGTGGATTGGTATCGCAGGCAGGAGAGAATATACTCCAAGTCTGCCCAAACTGCAACATATCTAGGCAAACCTTCTGACCTAGAGAAACAACAGTGGAAGATAAACTATATAGACCACTCATCTCATCTCATCTCTCATCTCATCGTGTTCCTCTTGTACCTTGCGGTGTCGAGGTGAAGTATAAACAGGGGGAGAGTGCCCGCTTATGGGCTTCATGTATCGATATTCCCATGGACTGTGTTATTCCCTGCGTCCATCGTTTACGTGGTCGGCCCCTTCCTCTGCTTCCCTCTGGTCTGTACATCATTGCTTGTTGTGGTATACTGTTAGTTGGTAACCTACTTGAATGGCCAAATCATTTTACTTGCTGCCTTCTAATAAAATCTAACACAGCTATAACCCCCCACTTTAGTCCTGATTTCTTCATTTCTGATCTTATCTCTTCTTGATACATTGAGTATTCTTCTCAGGAATCTCATTTATGTTGTTCTAATTTTTCTTTTATCTTTTTCTGTCATTGTCCAGGTTTGGCATTGGTAACATAGAGTTGGTAAGAAGATTGTGTTGTAATGTGCTTTCTTAGTAGTTATTGATACATGTTTGATCTTTGTATTGGTGTCATTTGTCTAATGAGTTGGTTTGCCTTATTGCATCTATTTTCAGTCTCATCTTTTGATTTGCCATTTGATGATATTATACTTCTTAGGTACTTGAAACTCTTTACTTGTTTCAAGAGATGTTCGTTTAGGTGAATTGTTGCTGTTTGTTCTTCTTTAGTTATAGTCATTACCTCTGTTTTGCTTGTGCTAATTTTCATGTTATGTTCCCTACACATTTCGTTTAGACTATTCATATGGTCTTTCAATTCAGCTTCTGATTTTGCTATTAGTGCCTGGTCGTTCGCAAACAAGAGTTCTCTAATGGTTAGATTTGCAGACGGTTCGTCTTCCGTGTTCTCGCCATGCGGTGTTCTTGCAGTCTCTGGGTGAACTAAAAAACGACAGTATAGTTTATACAAGAGATATAATTGCAGTTATAGATACATTTCAAGCCAACGAAAAAAAGCAGCAGAAGATCTGGCCTAGAGATAAATATAAGTCTCTGTACCTGGTGAGCATTCCGAGGTGATACATTGATGATGGTCGGGCGACTCCTGGCTGCCATCCAGGTTGTGTGGTGTGTTCGATTCCCTGCCTGCTGACGTAGGTATGCTTGTTGGGTCAGAGAGTCGTGCTTATGGTGTCAATGTTCTGGAGTTATTGATAAAAATGGGGGAGAATCAATCAACAACACAGTTCTCCTCCAGCCTCTCATTCCTTCATCCTGCTCCCTCTTCTTCTTCTACTCCTCCTCCTTCCCCTCCTACACCTCCAAATCGGGGCGCTCCTGTCTGGGAATTTACCAGTATTAAGGACACTATTTTCTGAACTTAGCAGTCAGCATAAGGTCGCCATACACTGGATACCATCCCACTGTGGAGTACCCGGAAACGACAGAGCTGATCGATTAGCTAAAGAAGGAGCAAAAGAAGAACAGCCTGATGTGCCCGTTACATATCACCAAAAGAGAAGAATGATCAAAACACACATCCACTAAAACCTGCTCAAGATGACTACCACGTTATGGAGAGACCAGAACAAGTCATTATTATGCGCCTGAGAACAGGACACAATAGATTACGCAACCACATGTATACAAAATTCAAGATTGGTGACTCAGCCATGTGCACGTGTGGATTGGCGTCGCAGACAGCAGAGAACATACTCCAAGACTGCCCAAAATTGAAAATATCTAGGCAAACCTTCTGACCTAGAAAGACGACAGTGGAAGATAAACTCCATGGACCACTGAGTGAACTAAAAAAGACAGTTAATTGCATGCAAGCGACAGTATTGCAGTTATAGAAGTATTTCAAGCGAACGAAAGAAGACGAAGTTGACTTAGAAAAAAGGATATAAAACATGTAAAGTTAGAGGCATTTTCTTTACAGGGCGTGCAATCAACTCTGACATTATTAGCTGTCTGTGATTTAAAGGCAGGTTTCCGTTATGAAAGACCAAATCTCGAAGGAAAAACACACATGGATAAATCATAATAAAACACTAATAAACACACAAGGATAAATCATAATAAAACACAAATAAACACACATGGATAAATCATAATAAAACATTAATAAACACACATAAATAAATCATAATAAAACACTAATAAACACACATGAATAAATCATCATAATGAAGAACTAATAAACACACATAAATAAATCATAATAAAACACTAATAAACACACATGAATAAATCATAATAAAACACTAATAAACACACATGAAAAAATTATCATAATGAAGAACTAATAAACACACATAAATAAATCATAATAAAACACTAATAAACACACATGAATAAATCATAATAAAACACTAATAAACACACATGAATAAATCATAATAAAACACTAATTAAAACACATTAATAAATCGTAATAAAACGCAAATTAACACACGTGAAACACTAATAAACACACATAAATAAGTCATAATAAAACATTAATAAACACATATGAATAAATCATCATAAAACACTAATAAACATACATGAATAAGTTATAATAAAACATACACGTGGATAAATCATAATAAAAACTCTAATAAACACATATGAATAAATCATAATAAAAAACTAGGAAACATACATGAATAAATCAGAAAACAACCAGCGCATAATCAAATGAAAGTGATCATGCAATAAATCGATTAGCTTTACTTATTTCCTTAGGGCCTTACTTTCCAGTCTGTTGACATTGACATACCTCAAACAGTGTAGTCTGTACAAACCGCAACTGTGTAGAAAACATGGCCCTACTCCAGGAAGATCGTGTTTAAAAATCAAGCTGATCGTCTTCATTGCACCGGGTTTTATCCCAGTTGGCTAGGTCGCTTTAACCAGGACGGCCTGCCGAAATCAGCGCACAAAGCACGAACTCCGTGGCTCTAGAGACAACTCCAGGGATCTCCGAGAACATTAAAATCGTCAACGGAATCGAACCCACAACCTTCGGAACGAGAGGCGAGAGGCGTAACCATTTGGCAACGGAGACCCCCGAGCCCTTCAGAGAATGCTGTGCTGAACTATGACCCGGTTACACCCTACACAATAAGAGAAGAGGCGGCTGCAGTAGGGTATACAAACACGACATGAAAACAGGTGTGTGGGAGGGACTTGTGCGACACTGTCAGAGAGGATACACATAGACATGGTGTGCATACCTTGCAACGAACGCACATCCGGCACACGGGATACACAGTGTAAAAATTACCATGATAATAATCAAGTAACAATGAGGTAAATGTAAGTTACACGATTACACAACTAATCCACGCTATAATTTTATGGATCTACATCAGGGAAAATACAGTTAGATCTAAACAAAACAATGAAAACAATGTAATTATACACTTTAATTAAACATTAAAACATCACGAACACGACATATTCAGCAAAGGTATAAAGTTTATACATATATCCGCACGTATGGGCACTTACAGAGCAGTCACTCAAGCAGACACCTGAACCGATTGAATGTGCACGGTTCAAATCCTCGTTTCATATGTTTAGTTATTTCAAGAATATCCACGCCTCTACAGTAGTAAAGTTCACAATGCAGCCGTCCGTGAGAAGTGAAATATGTCTAGCGTGTGTATGCTGTAACACATCCGGAGTGCTGCAACGTCACCAAGATATGCGTGATATCCCCAGCCGATATGCGGTCCTGCCCGGGGGTTTCTTTGAAGATCTCACACGATGACGTAGAACACGCTCATGAAAAGGTTAGCAATTCTAAGTAGATAATCCTCTGTCTGTGTACAGGGTTGCCATAAAATTGTCTTCAAATAATTTTTTTTAATAACTAGTACACACAAATGGTTTGGAAACAGATATAAAGTAGACTTCTTCTTGTTGCTAACTGGTGATCAGACCTGGCGATTGTCTGTTATACATGTAATAGAGTTAAAGTTACAATTTTATTCAGACCTTCACAATACTGCCTCCCTCCTGTTACGAAGTGGCTAAACAGTCTGCCTCTGAAAGTCGTAGTAGGTTCGATCTCTGGGCGGCGTGGTTCGGATCACGAGTGCAATTTCTCCGAAGACTCCTGGGGGTCTTCGCTGGAGCTACGGAGTTCGTGCTTTGTGTAATGCTCTTGGCAGGCGACTTGCCGTTCTGCGGAAAGAGACCGAGGCAGTTGAAGTAAAACATTGTTTGAGATAGAGCACTGCTACCTTAGAAGCAAGAGAAATATTCCACCAAAAATCTCGCGCCCTTTCAGATTTCACGTGGAATTCGCAGCACCCATAAACTTTTCCGGAATGCTGCCAGGATAACCCAAAGCTAACCCAAAGACTTAGAGATTGCGACGTCCGTCTTTGGCTTGTACAAACCTAGTTCGACCTACAGTGTGAACTTGCTTTTTGTTGAATACGAATACTCAACTCAGATCCCTGGGTAGTGGTTCTGAAGACTGAACTTCTCGGACTAGCGCCAGTTATTCTTCAGTGGACGTGTACGCACGGTAACAATACTTCGGCGGTTAGAATTACAAACGAGTAGGCAGCAATAGGTCGCCGCCAAGGAAAATGTCAGAATTAGAAAAAGCAAATGTAAACAGAGTTATGTTATCATGTATGGGTCTAAACGTTGGTCTAAAAGCGATGGAGAGTTTGGGAAATGCTATCATCATTTTGTATCCTGTGGCATTCTGATCTGTAAGACCAAGTGGCGGGCGCCACACACCCAATGCGTCTCACGAAGTGTTAAAAGGGTCAGGTATTTTATACTGAAGATGATGTTTTATTGTTGTGTCTGTGGCTTAGGGCACTCATGACATTCCCAAACTCGTTCTGTCCCTATTTTCAACTACCAGCGAAGAGTGCGACTACTAGTGGTACCTATTGGAATCTGATTATATGTCCGTCAGGATCTTTCCTCTGAGTACTGAGTGTCAACCAGATCTTCTGGCCACTCCCTGCCGCACAATTCCTTCATGCAAAGATGATGTATCGGATCCTCCACGCTACACACAAAGTGGCTGTCGTGACTCGACCTGGTCGATAGTTGTAGATTAAAGGATATCCTGGAGAGAC
This sequence comes from Cepaea hortensis, assembly GCA_963921405.1. NCBI lineage: Eukaryota > Metazoa > Mollusca > Gastropoda > Stylommatophora > Helicidae > Cepaea > Cepaea hortensis. The sequence goes on along the minus strand of OY992883.1, from coordinate 6,503,043 downwards.
GCATTTACTTACAGGTCACGTGACTCCATGCGTAATCAGAGTGCTGAATAAATACACGGCAACACTAGGAAGTAGATCGAAGACATCAGGCCCATGGAGAAACGTCAGGGCTAATACAGGTGTGGATTGTGTTTAGTTGACCAGGGATCCAGATGGAGACAGGCTAACGTGGAGAAATGTCAGGGTTAATACAGGTGTGGACTGTGTTTAGTTGACCAGGGATCCAGATGGAGACAGGCTAACATGGAGAAATGTCAGGGTTAATACAGGTGTGGACTGTGTTTAGTTGACCAGGGATCCCAGATGGAGACAGGCTAACATGGAGAAATGTCAGGGTTAATGCAGTTGTGGACTGTGTTTAGTTGACCAGGGATCCCAGATGGAGACAGGCTAACACGGAGAAACGTCAGGGCTAGAACAGTTGTGGACTGTGTTTAGTTGACCAGGGATCCCAGATGGAGACAGGCTAACACGGAGAAATGTCAGGGTTAATGCAGTTGTGGACTGTATTTAGTTGACCAGGGATCCCAGATGGAGACAGGCTAACACGGAGAAATGTCAGGGTTAATACAGGTGTGGATTGTGTTTAGTTGACCAGGGATCCCAGATGGAAACAGGCTAACACGGAGAAATGTCAGGGTTAATACAGGTGTGGATTGTGTTTAGTTGACCAGGGATCCCAGATGGAGACAGGCTAACAATGTTTCCAGGAAATGATCTGGAAAGTAAAGGCTATGGGTATGTTATTGACCACACCACTCATGGAGTGCTGATTGCCACCATATGCCCGATACGAAAAGGACCCTATTCCTACACTAAGACGCATCACAGCCAGAATAAGCAATCTGGATATTTTACGGGAAGCTGAGTCGCACAGACAACTTATCATAAACATAAGAAAAGAGCAGCAATTGTGTTTTGGCCACGTTGTGAGAAGACAAAAACTGAAACGTGTTGTACCAACCGGAAAGATCTGCAGAAAGAGAGATAGGAGGAAGACATCGTGAGAAAATTCTTGACAATCTTGTGTCATTGTCCGGAAGGGAGTCAACACATGCATTGATGCATGCCGTTGGAGATCGCTGTTTGCAGAGAGGCATTATAGCCCACGCCAGCCACCCAGGCACTGGGACATGAAGACGCATCGCGCGTGCGTTGGTAGACCTGTATTTGTATAGAGCAATCAGCACTCAGTGAGGTCAATATCACGCCAACCGGCCAGCCACTGGATGATGAAGACGCTACGTTGGTAGACCTATAGTTGTACAGAGCAATCGGCACTCAGTGAGGTCAATATCACGCCAACCGGCCAGCCACTAGATGATGAAGAAGCTACGTTGGTAGACCTGTATTTGTATAGAGCAGTCAATATCACACCAACCGGCCAGGCACTGGGAGATGAAGACGCTACGTTGGTAGACCTGTATTTGTATAGAGCAGTCAATATCACGCCAATCGGCCAGCCACTGGATGATGAAGACGCTATGTTGGTAGACCTGTATTTGTATAGAGCAGTCAATATCACGCCAATCGGCCAGGCACTGGGAGATGAAGACGCTATGTTGGTAGACCTGTATTTGTATAGAGCAGTCAATATCACGCCAATCGGCCAGGCACTGGGAGATGAAGACGCTATGTTGGTAGACCTGTATTTGTATAGAGCAGTCAATATCACGCCAATCGGCCAGGCACTGGGAGATGAAGACGCTACGTTGGTAGACCTGTATTTGTATAGAGCAGTCAATATCACGCCAATCGGTCAGGCACTGGGAGATGAAGACGCTACGTTGGTAGACATGTATTTGTATAGAGCAGTCAATATCACGCCAATCGGCCAGCCACTGGATGATGAAGACGCTACGTTGGTAGACCTGTATTTGTATAGAGCAGTCAATATCACGCCAATCGGTCAGGCACTGGATGATGAAGACGTTACGTGGGTAGACCTGTATTTGTATAGAGCAGTCGGCACTCAGTGAGGTCAATATCACGCCGGCCAGCTTTGTTTCCCATGACATATTTGGTTCCCTTTATAGGCTGGGTTGTCCAACAAGCCCAGGTCAATTTTGGAGGGGAAAAACTGAATTCCCCAGCTGCAGATCGAACCCATGACCTCCTTTTCGGTAGGCGAGTGTCTAGAACTGATCCACCGAGACTCGCCTGATGAGAAACAAGGTCCATTAATGACTCTCTTTACATACATGTACAACCATCGAGACTCGCCAGACAAGCCTTCACTCCCCTCCACCCACCCCCAACCGCCCCCCCCCCCCCCCCCATTCTCAGAATAGACGTGCTGTGGTATCGTATGCCAGGCTCTCTTGGATCAAACACAGTCCACCAACCTTCGCCATGAAACGCCAGTCAGTGATCCGGAGTTCTCTCCGGGTCCAGTCAGGGATATACACTACTGACGAGCTCAAACGAGAGCGAAACTCAAGTCTAGTGCTTCCAATCCGACGTGGACAAAACCCAACGTTCGTACCGGAATAAGTTCAGCGTTGCTCAATCTTCAAACCTCAAATCACGAAACAACCAAATAAATCAACTTCTTTTACCTTTTAGCGCAGAGCCATCCATGTATATGATTACATCCATTACTTGGTCGGGGTTTGTCGTGGTTCAAATTTTGCGGGTTTTCGGTAACACACAACGGCGAGCCTAGTATATACTCAAGTTAACAAGACAAGGATAGACACTGTACATCTATTATCTGTATTATATTATGTAAACCCAAGTGTATGAGACACTGTACATCTATTGTCTGTAGTGTAGTATGTAATCCCATGTTTATGAGACACTGTACATATATTGTCTGTATTGTAGTATGTAATCCCGTGTTTATGAGAAACACTGTACATCTATTGTCTGTATTGTAGTATGTAATCCCATGTTTATGAGACACTGTACATCTATTGTCTGTATTCTAGTATGTAATCCCATGTTTATGAGACACTGTACATCTATTGTCTGTATTGTAGTATGTAATCCCGTGTTTATGAGACACTGTACATCTATTTTCTGTAGTGTAATATGTAATCCCATGTTTATGAGACACTGCACATCTATTGTCTGTATTGTAGTATGTAATCCCATGTTTATGAGACACTGTACATCTATTGTCTGTATTGTAGTATGTAATCCCATGTTTATGAGACACTGCACATCTATTGTCTGTATTGTAGTATGTAATCCCATGTTTATGAAACACTGCACATCTATTGTCTGTATTGTAGTATGTAATCCCATGTTTATGACACCATTATGTGCGTGTAATGTTAGCAACCTGTCTTTATGCTGATGAAATGGTTGTGGTCTCTGAAAATTAAACACAGTTACAAGAAGTGATAGATATAATTGCAACAGAAGTCAGAACAAAGGACATAGCCTGAATAATAGAAAAATAAAAGTAGTGGTTATTACCCCAAAATAGTGTATACCTAAATGTACCATTAAAGTGAATGGAACCAATCTGAAACAAGACAATGCATTTAAGTGTGTGGGTACGTTAATGACAGCAGATGGAATATGTATTAAAGAAATCAAATGTAGAACTGTGCAAGCTGAGACAGTATTTTACAAGATGAATAATATTTTGTGCAATTTATCTATGTCAATCGAGTGAGGAAAAGAGCTGAGCTATACAGGGTCAATCCTGATGTACGCATGCGAATCATGGACAATTAGCTGACCAGTGAGGAATTATTTGGAAGCAGCGGAGATGTGATTTTATAGAAGAGTGATGAGAACACCTTGGACGGATAGAACGAGTAATGAAGACATGTTGACAGAAGTGATGAGAACACCATGGACGGATAGAACGAGTAATGAAGACATGTTGACAGAAGTGATGAGAACACCATGGACGGATAGAACGAGTAATGAAGACATGTTTACAGAAGTGATGAGAACACCATGGACGGATAGAACGAGTAATGAAGACATGTTGACAGAAGTGATGAGAACACCTTGGACGGATAGAACGAGTAATGAAGACATGTTGACAGAAGTGATGAGAACACCATGGACGGATAGAACGAGTAATGAAGACATGTTGACAGAAGTGATGAGAACACCTTGGACGGATAGAACGAGTAATGAAGACATGTTGACAGAAGTGATGAGAACACCATGGACGGATAGAACGAGTAATGAAGACATGTTGACAGAAGTGATGAGAACACCATGGACGGATAGAAAGAGCAATGAAGATATGTTGACAGAAGTGAACTCACTGAGACTCAACATTCTTTGGGAGTGTCTTGAAAAAGGGAAAGCTGAAGTGTGTATCTACGGAAAGGTTGCAGGGGAAGAGAGGCAGGGTGATACCAAGGGCGAAGATGCTGTTTGATATAATGACATGGTGGATCATCAGTATAATAATTAATTGGCAGCACCAGAGACAGTATGCTGTGGACCGACATGATCACCAACGCCACACGGCATGGACTATAAGAAGAAGGTGATGTCCAGGCTTCATGAAAGAACACCCGGATCTAATATTAGACATTATTTAGCGAACCAGTTAAGCTAATAAGATCACGTTCGTGCCCGCTAGTGAGAAGGCGGCCTGGGGAAGATTACAGAACGTAGTGTCCCACGCACTAGATGATTTGTCATAAAGATAAACCAACGTCTCGAAGGTGGATATTCACAACAGGATGAAGTCATCCGGATGTCAAGACCCGGGCGGGCACGCCCACTGATAGTGTAAAGAGGGGCTGATACATTCGGCGAGGGGTGAGAGTACTTCTGAGTATCAGAAGCCACATGCCGTGCTTGCTCCGCTGTGGAGTGTTATCAAGGATAGGAACAGAATGAAGGCTATCGTGAAACCAAAGCTTGAATAGGAGACATACATATGCTCCAATGGGTACAATTCTTCAACAAGAACACAGGAATTAACAAGCGAACTAAGAGTTCCTAGCACAAAATGTCAGGAGATTACAACCAGGAATATTTCGCTCTAAAAATGTACATGATTCTTTGACTTCCTTCTGGCGAATTGGGTAAATGGTGGTAGACCCATATTTGGTGTGGACCAGTCAGCACTGGGTGGCTGATGTGGTCGGAGTCACGCCGACCAGTGTGAGTTTGGTACCATAAATGGATCACCAAACCACCAGAAGTAGAATCTGTAGCTATACTAGAATACGATCACAGGTAACAAAACGAACGTTGCGGAAAAGGCCTTCGTCAGCACACAAACAACAACAACATCGCGATACTTCTAGATGAACAATATTACATGGAAATATATATCTATATATACAAGTTACTCATCTGTTTCCTGGCTGTGGACATGAAGCGTCTGTGGTTGGATGTCGCGAGTATGGTTATGTGTGTGATTGGATGCCGCGTGTGTGGTTATGTGTGTGATTCGATGCCGCATGTATGGTTATGTGTGTGGTTGGATGCAGCGTGTAAAGTTATGTCTGTTGTTAGATTCCGCGTGTAAGAAGGTTATGTCTGTGGTTGGATGCCGCTTGTATGGTTAAGTGTATGGTTTGATGCCGCGTGAAAGGTTATGTCTGTGGTTGGATGCCGCTTGTATGGTTAAGTGTATGGTTTGATGCCGCGTGAAAGGTTATGTCTGTGGTTGGATGCCGTGTGTATGATTATGTCTGTGGTTGGATGCGGCATGTAAGGTTATGTCTGTGGTTGGATGCCCCGTGTATGGTTATGTCTGTGATTGGATGCCCCGTGTACGGTTATGTCTGTGATTGGATGCCGCGTGTATGGTTATGTGTGCTATCAACCACGTCATGTATCCTGTGATGATTTGGGATGTAAAGGATGTAAATTACAAGTACCTCTGTAGTCGGGGTGATTTGCCTGATAATGAGGGACACTGCTAATAGGGAAAGCTAATCCTCAGACAAAAATCACTCCTGTACACTAGAAGTGGTAACACATGTACGGACTACGCTTGAGTTAAAAGCAAGAGAACGACAATACATCGGAGTGGCTGCCAACTTGCCGTACAGATAACGGTATAATGTCCATGAATGTGGGCAGCTTTAGTGTGTCCTTTCATTCTCTACTTCTTCATTCTGCCTTTATGAGTGCCAGTCAATACATAGGAATGTATTCCACATCCGGAAACATTGACAGACAGGGAGATAACGTGGTAAATTTCTGAGGTACTTCAAATACGCAGTTAGTTCCCGCTGTGAAGTGACGTCAGTATTTTGAAGGTACAGGAAAGAAAGACGTCAGGGCAACTCTGATGTCATTATCAGTACTAACTATGTCATATCATCATTACCCACAGTTAAGAATGCTTTAGGACGACACACGAGGCGATGGGTCAAGCTGTATAGGTGTTAAAGGAATCAGAAAAGCTATCGAAGATCTTCATCACCATCATCATGAGTCCTACCAGTTGGCGCAGGCGTTCATGTCTCTCTACAGATCTCGGTCTTTGGTGTTCTGGATCAGCTCTGCTGGTGATATTCCTCCATTCCACCGTCTCAATCTATCCAGGATCATTTCCCTTGGCCTGCCTGGAGCTCTCTTCCCAAAGTTCTCCAAAGCCCCTCTTCTCATCACATGACCAAATAAAGTTGTTTGTCTCTTTCTTATTGTTGTATCATCATCATCATCATCATCATCATCATCATCATCATCATCATCATCATGGGACGCAGAGGTGTTTCCAAGGCACCAGGGCCGGGTTATATACTGGCCAAGACCTATTGACGCGTCCTCGCCGAGCGTCCTGGGCAACAGGTCCCTTCGGGGTCCTGGCTGAAGTCAATAGGATCGCCGATTCCTCCGAAGTCGGAGAGTGTCTGCCTGTATGGCGAGGAACCACCAGTCTGCACACCAATAAGCCAGACATGGGACAACGGATACTCACGCAAACCTCAGGTCCTGTATGACATCACACTGATGTTGGACAACAGGATGCCTTCATCCGACATACAGGACTTTGCGTTGGAGCTCAAGCTAACGAACACAAGCAAGCAAGCAAGCATCATCATCATCATCACCATCAATGATATCATCATCGTCATAAATATTACCATAATCATCAGCATTATCAAAACAATATTCATCATCAATACCATACATAACATCATTATCATCATCATCATCATCATCATCATCATCATCATCATCATCATCATCATCATCATCATCATCATCATCATCATCATCATCATCATCATCATCATCATCGTCATCA